>VUQI01030277.1:5153-51742 GCA_015106735.1 Paratilapia polleni | reverse complement strand
TTTCTGACATAAAAAAAAAAAAAAACACACACACACACATATATCTCTCTCTCTCTCTCTCTCTCTCTCTCTCTCTCTCTCTCTCTCTCTCTCTATATATATATATATATATATATGTCTATTTGTATATGTAGCAGACTGCAAAGGTTGACAGACATTACAAAAACTTCAGGTAAGTGAAAAAAATTATTTCACCAGGAAAGAAACGTGAAGCTTTTATACATCCTTTTTCCTCTGAGTGTACCTTTGTCCACTCATTTCTTTGTTTCCCCAGCTCTCTTCCCCTTTTCTCTGAATGTGTCTGGTTTGTCTATCAGTGTGATCAGTGTTCCCACCGCTCTAACAGGCCAAGCTTTGGGATTTTGGATTCTGCGGGGCTTTGAGGCTTTCTGCCATGAATACCTCAAACAAATCCAAAATGTCTATGTTTTGTCTGCAAATTTCTGAATTTTGTATCACAGGCCACAGAAAACTGTCATACTAAAAAAAGTCTTATTTATTTCTTGAATGATCTTGGATGATCTTCAGTGGTTTAGTTAGGGTATTGCTCTTGGCTACTGAAAATAATTAAGGCTACAGCAGTTTATGTATTATCTGTGTGCTGAAGATGACTAGCTTTTCTTAAAAGGTTTCTGTGGCTTTTGTGTTTAGGAAATCTGCTGCGAATGATGTTAAGGTAACTTTCTGAAAGACTACTTGACAGTGTAAGTGTCCGTGAAGACCCATGTTCTCCTGCACCAAACCTTCACATCTGCTCTCTATGGCCTGTTGAGCTTCACAATAGAAACCGTCTGAAGAGCTGGCATTTAGCTGAACTGTAAAGTTCCCGCTGACCACCATTTCTCTTTCTGCTTGTCCTTTGTTCTGAAGGTATTTTTTTTCACTTAACTATTGACAAAAACATCCCTTAAAATAACAATTGTAATTAAATGAAAATGTGCTTTCCCCACCTGTTTGCACATTTTCAATTTGTGCATTGAAAAAGCCATCCATGCATCGAGCCATCCGCCCACCCATCTATCCATTTTACTCCACGTATCCAATTCAGGGTTGCGGTGGGGCTGTAGCCTATCCCAGTTGTCATAGGGCAAGAGGCAGGGTACACGCTGGATAGGTTGCCAGTCTATCACACGCCTCAGAGAGACAGACAACCATTCACACTCACATTCACACACATCACTACAGACAATTTAGAAGCAAAAATTATCCTGACATGCATGTCTTTGGACTATGGGAGGAAGCTTGAGTACCTGGAGAGAGCCCGCGCAGGCACAGGGAGAACATGCAAACTCGACACAGAGGGGCCCCAGCCAGCCGGTGGATTTGAACCAAGGACCTTCCCATTAAAAAAGCCTGAAGAGAAATTGTGGACAGACCATCTTGGCTGAGATGGGAAAAATGGTCTATCAGTAAAAACCACATACATCTAACTGTAGTGGAAACAGATTAAAATAAATCATGACATATATGAAGCATTTAAATGTCACTTTTCATTGAAAAAAAAGTGTGGCAAACAAAAACATACGATCTGTGTGAAAAATGGAACACTCCTCAAACTAATGAATGCAATAACAGAAATCTCATATTAAATCTTTTTTTTTTAAATTTATTAGAGTTTTCTCCAGTGCTCTTTTAATTACACAATTTTCCTACCCTTCTTATTTTGGTTTAATGACATGACATAAAAGGGGACCTCCTTGTGGGATGCGGCCTCCGTGTGTTACGGCACATCCTGTAGATGCTTCATCAGACTAGGATCTGTGGACTTTGGACTATTTGTTGTGTTCCTTGAACAGTAATTGAGCAGATTTTGCTGCTAGGTGCATTGTCCAGGTGGGGGAAGCAGGCGCCATAAGGGAATGCTATTACCAAGGGTGGATGTGCTTGGTCAGCAACAATGTTTAGGTGGATTTTGTGTCAAAGAAACATCCACATCAATCCCAGGACCCAAGCTTTCCCAGCAGAACATTGCATTGTCAGTGTTTTTAATGCTATGCCTTATCTGTGTAGGTTTAGAGGCTAATCAATGGCAGCTGTGCTAAGATGTGTAATTCCCACTGTAACTGGCCAAACAAACAATCAGAACAAAGACAGCAAAGAAGAACGAGCTGACAAACTGCCTCACTGTGATCTATATAGATCCATCTGGGAGTGATTCTCTCAGTCTGATTTAAAGAGATGCTGGCAGCGAATTTTGTCCTCTTGGCTGTTTTTTTTTTCTTTCAGGGAGAGCAAACACTTCTCAAAATTTACTTTCAAAACTAAGTCACTGCCATTTAACATGGTTATTGTGTCATTATAAGATGTTATCATGTTTACAAGTGTGAAAGGATTTGAAGGTTTTCAAGTGTTAAGTGAGAGCAAAATTTAGTTTTGGTACTGGACACTAAACACAATCAAACATATTCATGAATTTTGTTTCCACAGTAATTTGCCAGCTGAATGAATGAATTTAATAAGTGTCATAAAATAAGTATATATGGAAGTAAAAACTTTCACCCCTATTATGCGTTGTTCAGATTATATTTCACGAACAAGAAGCAGTTCAACACATAAAAAAGATGTTGATATGCATCTCATAACTGATGGTTATGACACAGTCAAATCACTGGAAGCCATGTTTGTGAGGGAGGTACTGTATTGTGGAGTTTCAGCACTCAGGACGTATGGAACTCATTTCCTGCACTAGATCAGTCTCGGTTAGGCACATGAATAGGCCTATTTATGAAGGCTGAGAGGTCTTGTGGATTAAACCAGGTGGTGAAATCCTGAAGGTGGTGAAAAGAGAGATTTAACTTGAGTGTCCATTGTGAAGACAAATGGTGCACAGTTTGAGGTAATAAACTTCATTCAGGACTTTTGTTATGAAGGTGACAAAGTGCTTTACAAAGAAAAATAAAGGACAACGGCAAACTAGAGGCCATTATGCAATGGGATCACACTAGCCACGACGCCAAAGACTTCTTACCCCACACCCATCTTTGAAATATATGTTTATCCATCAGACAGATCAAAGAAACTTCAGATGGAGAGTTACAAATGCATTGCAAATCAAAAAGAATGTGAAACGGGTGGGCCCTCCACCCCGCTACCTGTGTCAGACCATACCTTCAAACACACTAGTTTCATGATGGCATCTTGCATAAATTGTGATCCTATCAAGTTAGCAAAATTTATCTACAGACATAGAAACACCTACCAAAGTACTTAACTGCCTCTATGGTAGTTCCCACTACAGTAGGCATCATCAGGACCTCACTGTGCCAAGATAACACACAGATACACACATGCTCAAGGACAGACTCACAAGGTAAAAAGAATACCAGCCACTCTTGTGGCTTTCAAAAAAATAAAAGTAAAACAAGAAGGATAATCAGAGAGCCCAGACTTCCCTCAATGTTAATGCCCTATCTTGTAATTAAAAAAACAAAAACAAAAAACTGAGCAGATGCTGGACATTATACAGAAAAGAAATGGCTGATTAATTTTCTAAATATTTTGTGAAACAAGTGGCTAATGGTCAATGTTATGAAATGTAAAAAAAATAATGAAAAAACTCCACTGAATGAGATGCTTTCAGTTGTCTGACCAACAGTTTAGAACCTTAATATGTTTTGATTACTCTCACACTAAATGACATCTTGATTAATCAACTAATTGTTTCAGCTCTGCAATTATATATATGTGGTTGCAAATGAGGAATGAATGAGTGACATTTACTTCTGTGTAGTGCTGTTGCATGATGTTTATTGTTCAGAAAAAAAAAGAAAAGACAACATCTGAACTCAGCACTATGTCATGACTGAGCGCTCTTTCTCTTGTCCACATTCTCACTGTCAGGAACCCCCGAGAAACCGAGCCTGGTCACGACCCACTTTTTTTTTAGAGCAATAGCAGTAGAAACAGAACATAGCAAGCTGGTCTCCTATAAGTGAAGGTAGATATCCACACCTTTGACAGGTTGCATTGGAGTGAGAGCTAAAGAATCAAATCTTCATGCCATATACTTTTTGTTTCAGTTAGAGTAATCTCCTGTAAGTGTTCCCCTTCTGCATCATATTTTAACCTCAGACTCTAGACAAATCTCAGCCCTGTGCAGCTTTGTGAACCTATCAATTATGCTGATGAAAAGGACAAATATCAAAGTGAGACCACCTCCTCTTAAACAATTAAGCTACCCATCAAATGACAGGAAGTCACAGCAACTCAGGCTTTAACTTACCACACCTACATTTGGTAATAATTATAAGGCCATCAGTCAGATTAATTGGTGCCATGTTGTAGGGAGCATATAGTATACAATTCACAGAGATTCCTGCCCTTCTTGCACCCATTTATTCATTTATCTCTCTCTGTCTCATACTCTCATTCACATACACTGTATATAGCTGCTTATTATGTCTTGTCCAAGTTTACTTGAACTTTATTTGAAGAGAGGGACATATAAAAACCCACACAGACAGCAGTCTGAATGAGCCATGTATTTTTGTATATTGATAACAGGGTAATGTGGCAGAACCTACAGTAGGTCTGGTAATCCACCAATCAAAGTCGCCTTTTTAATAGGGTAATAGTGGGTTTACCACATGCCAGCGCTTCAGATGACATGCCATTAAGTCAAAGAGGGTCTATGTTCTTTTTTTTTCCTTAACATTTCATCAGCTGTGTATTCAGTCAATGTCAGTCATTCAGTACTCTGTTAGAACTGACAGTTATGTCAGTAATGCTTGGTCTCCGTTTAAGACTCACATTCTAAATTGTGGTTCTTAAATGAATAATTTGAGATTTTATGGAAATACTCTTAACATCTTCTTAGTTAGAGTTAGAAAAATTCTGATATTTGAGCTTGTTTTGTTAGTATCAAATAATCTCAAGCTTACTTTAAGCAGTGACGAGAATGGAGCTACAGAGGTTCTTTCCTAATATCTGCATATTTTTTTCATTCTTAAAAGTGTAGTCTTTGGATCCAGTTAGCACTTACTCAAATGACATATTTTTCAGTCTTCACACATTTCTTCTGGAGCCACAGAAGACTTTATACAGCTTTTTGCCCATAGGCAGTGGTTTTCCACGACACCTGTAAACAAGACTTTAATGTCCAAATCTGGTGGAGAATCCCAAATTCATTTTTTCCTCTCTCTGCGGTGTTTTGAACTACTATAGAGTTGCATAATACTAGGACAAATAGTGCCTGGTGCTGAAAAAGGAATGTTCCACATACAAATGCACGTTC
The DNA here is from genome assembly GCA_015106735.1 of Paratilapia polleni. Classification (NCBI taxonomy): domain Eukaryota; kingdom Metazoa; phylum Chordata; class Actinopteri; order Cichliformes; family Cichlidae; genus Paratilapia; species Paratilapia polleni. The sequence continues at coordinate 46,509 of VUQI01030277.1, read as the reverse complement.
ATAGCACATGTCCAAAAACCACGAATCATGGGAATGACATACATCTAGGAGGAAAGGGGAGAGAAAATTTTAATAAGTTTGGAAGAGGCATAAGGAAGAGGCAGAGAAGAAATAGAGAGAGAAAATAAAAGGTGGTTATTTCCTTCTCCCTGTCTATGATGTTGTGGAAAATACATAAACTTTCAAATACATCAATGGCAGCTCTGATTTTAGATGGATCTGACAGAGAGATTGTCCAAAAGAAACAGCCTCCCATTTCAAGAACAGGGAAAGGAGGACAATTCTCCACTGCAAAACAAAAAGACACTCAGTTGTGTGCCTGTGCGCTGGAAAGATGAACCGATTCCCGGTGCTTCAATCTGGATTGTGTTAGAGAGACCAAAAAAAGGTAATCTCAAGTGTTAATGAAAAACAGAAAAGTTGTACTTGTGCCCTTTTGTGGGACAACTTTATTGACTGGACTGCCTGAAAGTTTTTTTGATCAGTCAACAATCTCTGGCTTATTCCCCAGTGTTTTTTTTCTTTCTTGCTTTCTCTCTGTATATCTTTCTCTTTCCTTCCCGAACACTTATTTGCATACCTACCCACACTCTCTCAAACTGACTGGCCAACTCTGAGCTGTCATTCCCCTTGAAAAACTTTGAGGCTCTTCCCACCTCAGCTCATCTTGTCTTCCATCTGGATTCAGTCTTAAAAAGTCCATTAATAGCACCGCACAGTCTGCTGCTGTCAGCACAGCTGCCGTGCCCCTGCAGGTCTGAAGAGAAACAACAAAAGAAAAGAAAAAAAAAACACAATAAAAAACAGATCAATAAGTGAATTAAAAAGAAACAAAACAGCAAAATGTCACTGACAGGTGTAGATCACCTCTGGCTTCCCAGCATAGAGCAAATGTTATATTTATACAATATTAATAGCCATGAATAGCTTATAACTAATAGCATACAGATACAATATGGTCCCTGTTTTTATTCATCTTTTAGTTTTTAATTATGTTTTCATTATTGTATTTTTAATTTGCTCTTTGTCTTTGTGTGCTTTGTTTTATGATTCATATGAAACTTTTTTCTTTTATTGTTTTCAGAAATTTGGGCAAAATCTTTTTGTGAAGTAGCTTTCTGCTTTTGAAACAGGCTGCCCAAGGATTTAACATCTACAGTCATGTGAAAAAGAAAGTTTTCACAGGACTCTGTGCAGTCATGTGAAAAATTAAGCACACCATTAATACGTCCATAGGAATTAAGAGGGTAAGTAGCAGCCAGGTGCTGCTAATCAAATGTACTTGATTAACTGATCACAGCAAGCGTGACCACCGCTTTAAAAGCAGAAGTTCCACAAGCAGAAGTTCCACTTTGGCCTCACCCATTCAAAGGACATGATGCACAGCGCCATGTTTGGAAAAAACCAAACACAGCATATCAGCACAAGCACCTCATACAAACTATCAAGCACGGTGGTGGAGGGGTGATGATTTGGGTTTATTTTGCAGCCAGAGGAGCTGGGCACCTTGCAGTCACTGAGTCGATCATGAGCTCCTCTGTATCCCAAAGTATGTTAGAGTCAAATGTGAGGCCATCTCTCCGACAGCTAAAGCTTGGCTGAAACTGGGTCATGAAACAGGACAATGCAGTAAATCTACAACAGAATTGCTGGCGAAAGAAAAGAATCAAGGTGTTACAATGGCCCAGTCAAAGTCCAGACCGCAACCCAATTGAAATTCTGTGGCGGGACCTTATGAGAGCTGTGCATAAACAAATACCTGAAAACCTCAATGAACTGAAGCAGTGTTGTAAAGAAGAGTGGGCCAAAATTTCTCTACAATTATGTGAGAGACTGATAAAGTCAGAGAGAAAAGGATTCCTTCAAGTTATCGCTGCTAAAGTTGGTTTTACAATTCAATCATGGGGTGTACTTAGATTTCCTTAGCTGTTTGTCTTCCGTAGTTCACACTTGAGTACGATATAGATTAAATTTATGAGACCTTCACACCAATGGCCAGTTTGGCCATAGACAGTGTTTGCGCAGGATGGAGTCTTGCAGTAAATTTTGTGGTGGAAATCCTTTGGACACTGTCTGTTGCCGTTCTGACATTTGCAGCTCTCTCGCCCCAGCTGAATCAATAAAAGCCAGCACGGTCACAGTGGTCCACTCCTGACCCCCCTACCACTTACACACATCCATGTGCACGTTCACACACATAGAAACAAACACACACACACACACACAAATAGATGCTTAGTCATACAGGCAGACACTGGCAAACAGACACACACACACACACATACAAGACACCAGACCCTTCCCAAATACTTACATTCCTCATACACTAATGAGATCCTCGACTCCTTCCTCGGCTCTGTGCCCTCTTAAACAGCAGGCTTGTTACACAGTTTTGTTACCTGAGTCCAGCCGTGCACTTCACTAATACAACACTCTGTTTCTGCAGAGAAGTGCTGACATCATTTTCAACCCCACAGACAAATGAAACCTTGTAGGATCCTCTAGGTTATACTGACAGAAACTTCTAACTTTGACTTTTTAAAATTTCCTTTTGTTATGTTATGTCTCTGATTGATTTAGGAGGCAAGAAAAGAGCTGAAACTATTCAACTGGACAGCTGCAGTGGTTTTTGTCTTTGATTATTTATTTTCTATAGATATTTCCCATCTCTTTACTGTAATGTCACTCAGTCTTTGTAAAACATCTTTTGAAACTGATATAAAAAACAATAATGATCCATTATAGATTTAGGTTATGTCACTGTTACTAAATCAAGAAAGTAGGAGGATTGAAAAAAAATGTTAGACACATCCATAGAAATGCAGAACACATTTAGGGCCCCACTCTACAAGAGACACTAAAAATACTTCCTGCTAATGAAGCTCTTACTTAGATTTTACTTTGTATCATGTACAGCAAACTGAAAAAGCTTTTATGTTACACTTTATTCAAGAGTTTTCCATTTAAATCACTTCATATTTATGGAAACAGTGTTTCTTGCTTTTCTGTGAAAGTGCAATTAATATTTAGGGCTACAAAACGATGAAAAAGAAAAAGAGACTTTATATGTCATAAATAATGCATGCAACATGTAATATTTCCAGCGTAAAATGTCATTATATAAAACTCAAAGCAAAGGATGGACATAGTTAATATTTTCTCAATAATATCATCAGTTTAAACGCATATGAATGAATGTTTTGAGATTTAAGAAAGGCTTGTTGTGCAGTTTCTCCCAGGTTATATCCCATGTTATATTTTGAGTAACAGTGACTGAGATCAAACCATTAGACCACACCTTTAGAAACAAGTGACAACGACAGAGGGTCTTAAGACGTTTGTTTTGTGGTTATGGACTTTTTAAAATATTTACTGTATTTACTGTAAAAGAAAATTGAGTTTCCATACACAAAGCTAGGTGGGAAAAAACAGTGGCTTATTATTCATAGCATGATGAGTACTGAGAGGAAGTTTTAACTTCAGGAATAAAGAAGGAAAATGTCAGAGTGAAGCACAGTTTGAATTTCAGACTTTTGGAGGACTAAAACTAATGGTAAGACTTCAGTGAGCTTCCTCCCACTATATCTAACCTTCAGTCAGTCAGGTCATCAGCAAAGCACAGTATACAAAAGATTACAACAACAGGCTGTAACAGCACACACTAATTTACCTTTTTTGAAAAGTGATGTGAGTATATTTCTCTATCTGCCTTTTTTCTTCTAGTCCTCGGGTCACGGTGAGTGACAGGCTGACTCTGTAATCTGTCTGAAAGCAGGCCACATGGCTCTCTATCCAGTGAGGAGATCCTTCTGTGTGGCTGCTCATTCTTTTCTGCAGAGATCTAAGCCTCTCAGGAATGCTGAACTCTCAGACCGAGTGTGCCAAATGTGCATGAGTGTGTTAAACATTGTGTGTCAGCTTGTGTGTGCCAGAGCAATTTTTTTGTCTGTATGATATTCTTGAGACATGCATTCCGATTACATATCAGTGAATTTACATTAAAGCTAACTGAGGCCTGAAATAGCACAGAAATGCAGACATGACTGTACTTCACTCTTAATCTATACAGAAACAAATTGCTGAAGGTATATGACGTATAAAGCTTTTTCTTAACAAGAAAACAACATTGTTTTTCAGACTGTTGGCCCTTCTGGACTTTCAGAGTCTTACAGAATTATGTTTCTGAGTCACACGTGATGATCTCTCAAATGGGTCCAGTTGAACTCATTAACCTTGAGGCTGGTGAAATGGGTCAGTTCTTGCACTACAAAACATTTGCACAGACTTTCACTTGTACTGAAGCATAAGTATAAGGGGATTTGAATATGTCTAATATTCTATAAACCAAATGATAAAATTGCTTGTTGTTTGTAAAAAGATTGTTTGAAGAATATAATGACTTTATACTGCCCAGTTCATTGGAATTCCCCTTTTAGGTTCCTTATCACCTGTCTTCTTTTGTTATTGGTGATTAGGTGTGTTATTTAGAGAGACACAACTTCACAGTGCTGTACTTTGTTTGTAATGTAAACAAAGTACATTCACTCAAATGCTGTGCTTGCAACAGTTATAATAATTCCACATAATCAATTACACCACTGACAAAAAGGGTCACTCACAGCGATGAGACACAGAGGTTAACTCTGGTCTCAGTTCCCTTCAGCTTTGCATAGTTTTAAAGTGGCTTTCAGCTTATTGTTCTGGTATTTTCAAACTGCAACTTGATGCATGTTCCCTGCTTAATATATCAACTAGCTAGTGAATCATTTTGCAAACAAGGAGCCACATTTTCTTCTTAGGACTTTGTGAAAACCAAAATGACAGGAGAGTCAATACTGGACGTGCACTAGTTGCACAGAAATACAACTTAAAATTAATTTTATGTTCCTCTGTATGCTGGATTTGTAGGTAGGAATGTGTTTACTAATATGTTTGTCTTTTAAACTTTATATAGTGTTAGCCATAGACTGTAGGCCTATATGAAAGACATAGCCAGCCATGTTTTTTTTGTGAGTATTTTTGTGACATTAGGATTATAGCCAACCAGAGTGTGATTTGTGAGAAAAAAAAAGTGGTCCTATAACTCTGAAGCCTGTTAGAGTATTTATTACTGTACTGCTGTCAATGCAATGTTTATAGCATGATTATGAACTTAGTTTAAAACTTAGACATGTAACCACAGCATTTACATGAATATTCTAATATTTTTTTTAAAAATGAAATTAATATGCGCAGTATTCCCAGTCACATGTTTACCTCTTCAAACACAGGTGATCCAATTAAACATAACAATACAAACAGTTTAACACCTTCCATTTTGCGTTGTTTGGCTAGCTGTGCAACTTAACTTCGGTATTTAATATTAACCAATCTTAAAATTCAACAGCACAAAATGCTGTCAATTTAAAAAATAAATAAATAATCCACTATGGTACATTCCTACATATTAGACTTAGAAACCAGTCTGCTTTGCTGACTACTTTTTATAGTTTCTGCAGAGCATCATCTGCAGCACGTCACCTTTCTTTTACCCATATCTGCAAATTTCCTTACAGGCAACCCCTGTAACAATCACTGTCTTGGCTTTTTGGAGCCAGAAGTGACCATATTTGGACGAGAGGGTGGAGTGCTAAGTTGTCAGCTAATGTTAGCAAGCCTGGTTAGCAAGGTGCATCCATAAACTGTATGCCTGCTAATTACTGCAGAGTAACACACAAATAGAATTTGCTGGAATTTCACTCAACGCTTCTCGGAACTGCTGTCAGTCTGTTAAATCCACTGAAAGTCATATTATTTGCCCGATAATTGCATTAAAAAAATGTTCCAAAAGGTATCTACACCACCAACACATTTGAGAGGTCCAGTTTAGTATAGCTAAATTAAATTAGCTTATGCGAAGTCTGACAGCTAGCAGCCCAGTAGGCACTCACCTGTCACTTGAAGTGGCAAAGCCCTTAATGCAAAAAAATTGAAGTATTAATACAACATAAATTGCTAATAGCTATAGACTCCAAACATGTTTTTGTACCAGGCTGTAAACATTTTTATTTCTGCTATAAAGTTGCACAGTTTCAGGTGGGAGTTTAGGAGGACCTGGAGGTTGCTGCTAGGTGTTTATATGTCAGTGTTTCTTCAAAGCTTTGTCCCAGTGGCTAATAAATGAATAAATAAATTAATTAATTCAATTCAATTTTATTTATATAGCGCCAAATCACAACAACCGTCGCCTCAAGGCGCTTTATACTTATATAAATAAGTTGCAATTAAAATATTAAGCATTCACACACACACACACACACACACACACACACATATATATATATATATATATATCTATAAATCAAAATCCCAACTCGCCTTGCGGGCGGTCTTTTTTCATCCTTCAAGCTCGGGTCCTCTCACCAGAGGCCTAGGAGCTTGAGGGTCCTGTGCAGTATCTTAGCTGTTCCTAGGACTGCGCTCTTCTGGACAGCGATCTTGGATGTCATCCCTGGAATCTGCTGGAACCACTCTCCCAGTTTGGGGGTCACTGCCCCGAGTGTTCCGGTTACCACGGGGACCACTGTTGCCTTCACCTTCCACATCTTCTCTAGCTCTGCTCTCAGCCGTCTAGATGTTGGGTTTCGAAGAATCGCTAGGGTTACATATGTAGTAGCATTCCAACAGTTCCTTGTTCTCATCTCTTGTCCATTTATGCCTTCTCCTTGTTCCAGTAGTCTTGTTCCTTATCGTCAGATTGTCCTGGTTCCCCAACATCTGGCGCAGGCCTTGTTAATCCAGGCGATGTCTGAGCTGGCATGACTCTGTCAGTGTACACACACACACACACACACACACACACATATATATATATATATATATATATATATATATATTTATGAAAGATTTGAATACACACCTTCTAAATCATGAATTCAGGTCAAAACAAGGAAGAAAATTACTTTTTTATCCCCAGCTGTGTTATCATTTGTTATCATTTGATGAATGGTCATGTTTAGGGCACTGACTTCATTGACTTCATTGTCCTTCTGTTCTGTGCAGATTAAACTTTTACTCTTTCATTTCAGAATTTTATTTATTTATGTGTGTGACTATCACAGCTTTCATGGAGGAGCGGACTGCTGAGCTCTGTGTCAGGCCTGTGCACAGCTCTCTCCCAGGTATCAGCAGGTCTTCTACCTGTGCCTATCACTGCTGTCCATGCAGCAGGCCCCCACGGCGAAATCCACGGGTCGCAGGTGTGAACATTGCCTAAGCAAAGGCCAAGTATACACCGCACTGTAGAAATTCTGGGAGTGTCTTGTCGCTCACTGACTGCAGCTGGAAAAAACTGATAACTGAGCACACGCACATTATGAAAAATTGCAAATAATTGTAGTCACTCAGTCCCATTTCATATCCATCTCTAAGACACAAAGATATAAGAGTGACATTTTTCCACTGTGCGTTCCTCCTTTCTTTTAGCCCTGTGTGTATCGGTATCAAGTGGCAACTTCCCGGGCCGAGAAATGAATCCAGCACAGAAGTGCCAAAAACTGCAGCGGCCACTTGAAGCTCGCTTTAAGAGTCAGTCCCCATAGACTCCCATGTTAAACTGTCCAACTTCAGCAATGAAGCTGAAATGTTTTCAGTTTTGATCAGCTTTGATCTTTATAGCTTATTTCCCTCTTCATTACAACTGTACGTGGGTGAATTTTTTATATAACTCACCTGTTTGGATTTTGTGAAGTCTTAAAGTTAAGGGTGTGGTAGGCCATGGCTGAGACAGCTGAAGCCATCAGCCATTGGCCAGGACTAACTTCTACTTATTTAAATCATTGAACTGAACCTCTCCTCTGTGTTTGTCGTATTGGTGCCTTTGAAAGGATTTTAATGGAATTATCTGATGGATAAGATGGCTTACTGTGTGGTTAACTAAAAGTGCTTCAGTTGTGGTGAGTGAAATTATAGTATTTTATTAGTCTGGTACTTAGCTCTAGTTAGAAGGTATCTGTGTCTCAGTATTACACACATACACTTTGTGGATGTAACTTGCTAACCAAGCTTGTGGCAAACACTTAGGCTTCATTGTCTAGAAAACAATGGGTGATGTCACTGTGACTGTTTCCATCCTTTATATACAGTCTATGGTAAGTATCAGCAATCTGCAGACTGCTTCCTGCACCTATATGAATAAGACTGTGTTCAGTTATTGCAGTCTGCGTATTGAAGTAAAATCCATTTCTGATTATGCGGGGTCATGTGCTGTAAACGTGTTGTGTATTCAAACTCCACTATCTATTTTTTTAACAACAGTAAGTCAGTAAAAGCTATGATGCTGCAGCAGGAAACATTTGAGGCTTTTATAAGAATTTGACAAATTTCCAATGTTCCAAGTCAGGTTAAGCAGAAATTCTGCTGCATTATTGAAGAGGACGTTTCCTAAATCCTGCTGTCTCTGCAGCATGTACCCGAGGGGAGATTGATGGGCAGGTATTACCAAAGGAGAAATATTTTCATAGATTCTTTCTATTGCTTTTTCCCCCTCTTTGCCTGCAGAGCAATTTATCAGCTGCAGCAGGTGACATTTCAGATGACACTGTATCAAACAAAGCCTGAGAAAAAATTACTTTCTACTCTTAACTAGGATGCCTGCTGTGTGTGTTTGCATTTGTGTGTGTGTGTGTGTGTTTGTGTGCATGCAGGCTGAGAAAAAAAAATCATTAAATAATTAGTAAGTAAAAAAACATAAGTCGTTATTAAAATAAATTTGACATTACAGGTAGAATTTAATTTGCTCAAACAAATTTACCTCCTCAGGTTTCAAACTGACTAAAATACTTCTGCACGGACGATCAATATCATTCACGTGAGCTGAATTAATGTGAGCAGTGATACAAGCAGGATACTATTCCTGTGTGACTGCACCATAAGACTACATCTAAATATTGTTTTCACTCAGACGCAAGCTATTGATTTCCCAGCAGTTTCCCGGCGTTACTTCATAAACTATAAGTCACATTCCTTTGGTGATATAACAATTGAGGAATAATAAATAAAATTCTGGAGATTGCCATCGACTTTCCAGTGTAATAAAGTGCTGATTGGGAAGGGTGTTTTATTTTCTAGATAGGTCTAAGGTGAAATAACACAAGGAAACAAACCCTGTCATTGCATTACAGTTTGATTCAGCTAAACATGGACATTAAAAGAAAAATGTTAATCTTGATTATTGGTGTGTGGGATATATATGAAATATGACACTGGCCAATCGTTGCCAAGGTTAATATTTTATATATGAAACCTACAAAGAATACAAATTAAAATAAAATTAGGACGATGCTGTGTGTTGATTCATTCGCCAGTCTATCTTTGCCCCCAGGGTCCTGTGTCTTCCCAGTTCAATATTCTCTTAACACATTAATATGTTGGGGTCACATTTGAACGGTTTCAAGTTTAAACACTTCATAAGGGTTATCCATTTTTTCAAATTGACATGTTTGATAATATGGCTTTGATGCCTGAGTGGGGAATGCTGGAAAGTCTTCATAATAACTTGGAACATCCATCTGTCCATCCATCCATCCATTCATCCATCCAAAGGTACATTAAAAACAATATTTAAAAAAAAAAAACCTCGAGAATGAGTATCTTAAAAAATGGAATAAAGAAACTGCAGTTGAATTAAACACAATGCATCATGGGAAGATAATAATATAGCAGGTGAATGATCAACCAAACATTAATCTTGATTTAAGTAATCATGAAGTGATTTCTGGTTAACCTCTGTTAAAAAGAACATTATTGAGGCACACAAAAAGCAAACCAGTAAATGAGTATGTTGCCACAACTTCACTGTTTAACTTTAAACTTTCAGGTACATTATATTTCTAAAGCATCGGCTCATTTGTATTAAAGAATGCAAGTTGGTATTTTTGCAGTTTGGTGATAATGCTTCTTGCTTTAGGTTTCAGCCTTTATGACGGCTGCTTAAACTCAACAAATGACCTGAACATGGAGATATTATTCTGCAGTTGTGGCATAGTTAAAGGGGACCCTGTTATAGTTTATAGTGTTACAATGGTGGATGCTCAGTAAGTAAACTCTATGAGACAAATACTCCATTTCAGGCAGTTTTTTTCCCCTCCTATTGGCTCTGTATGATGTTAAAGAGAAGATATCCCTTGCTCTGGCTGTGAACACCAAATCCCCACTGACCTGCTTTTGTTTGCAAGGGACAGTGATTCAGAAATAGTTGGTTTAAAGGGAGGGTAAAGAGCTTAACTGAGGGACTAATATAAGACAAATAAGGATTATTTTGAACTGTGAAAAAGCTACTCTAGTAGAGTCCAAGAATAAAAATGTGGAGCTGTAAATGAGCAGAAAATGTCCTCTTTAAAAATAGATTAACGGTCTGAATTTACTGCAGAATCAGAGGATACTTGTATTTTCAGATCATATCAAAAACGCTGCTGATCTCAGTTCATTAGGAGGGACAAGTGCCTTTAAGTCTCTTTCTCTGTGATCCTGCATTTTTTAATTTTTTTATTTATTTATCTTTTTAGAAATGCTTTGGTACTTGAAAAATAAGAATAAATAAGCCACGTGCACTGAAAAAACACTGATAAGTAATGGATATTTTGTGCTAGAAGAGACTAAAATAGATGGAAGGAATATGCCATATAAAGAAAAACAAAGTGACAAGAGACAAAAAGGTCAAGGCTAAAAATCGTTTTAATGCGATTTGTTCCTACCATCTTTTGTCCCCTTCTATTTGTTGTGTTATTTTAATTTATTCAAGCTGAATTACAAACACTTTGTACAGTTGTCACTATTAATATTTCACATTTTCCTACCTTGCACCATCAACCTTAAGATAAAAAAATGCTAAAATACTTCACTTTGTATGTGTCACTTCGGAGACTTGCACTGTGGGGAGGAGATGGCGGTGGACAGTTTAATAAAGGAGATCAAATGAAGTCGATATGATTCAGTGAGAGCAGCCGTAACCAGAGCAGTCACAGCTGGCTGCCAGCACGGGCTGCCCGTCTATTGAAGTGACACTGGATCCAGAGAAGGACAGTGTTTGCACAGGCCTGGGTGACGCTGCTGCTGCGTCCTTGGAGAGGATTGACAGCGGGACAGACACTCTCTCCTGGCTTGTCCCTTCTTACTTGAGCTGATGAACACAACCTGATAGGGTTCAGCAAACACTTTGAGGGGGTGCTGCCTGATATCAGCTAGCCGGCCGCTCAGCCCGACAGCAAGCGAGCTGAGATCCTGTTGACAAGAGGCTTTCATATCTTTTCCTGAGGAGCACACACACACACTAGCACTTGCACACATACACCCTTGATTGTGCATGCGTATATTTGTAGAGCTCAGAAATGACTGATCCATGATATCAAAATTCTTCCAGAAAATATATATATTTTTATTTATTAATTTTTTTTGTGTAAATGTGCAGAAGATGTCTAGGTTACCTGAACCAGAACCAAACATGTGGAAATGCCCCTTGACAGGGGGGCTGCTCCACGGTTTAAAGCGATGGACATGTGACCAACAGAGAGAGTAATTTGTACCAGAGGGCCACTTTTCCATAGTCTTGCTAGCTTGCTAGCGGTTCTTGAAGAACTCCTAAAACTATCTCCAGCAAAGGGAAAGGTGAGTTAAAGCTTGTTAAAAGGGACCTATTATGCTAATTTCCAACTCTGTATTATTATACTTGCACTACTAGAGTAGCTCTGCATGATTCGCAGTTCAAAATCCTTTCTATTTATCTCATCCTGGGCCTTGCTCTGTCTGAAATGAGCCGTTTTATTATTTGTCCTTGTAAATCTACTTTCTCTTTAAGTTAGTTTTCTTCTGATCAGCACACACACGACTACAATAAGAAAAATAACAACAGTCCTGTTCTACAAAGCAGGATTTGGGTCATAGTGAGATAACTTTAACTGTGGGTTTTCAGGGTTACAAAATTGATTCATTCCCTCCATTGCCATGCTAACTCATGCTGCACATCTAACCTGCTCCAGAGCAGGTCATCACTGAGATAAATGATGAGACACATGTACAAAACCACCGCCTGCTGACCAATCAGTTCTCTGGTAAATAGTGTCACCACTTGTGGAAAATCCTGTAGATCTCAGTCTACACATTGTGAGAGGACCTGTAGTTTTTAGAGACCATCTAAAGCTTTTTGTCTTTCAATGACAAGCATCAATAAGAAAGATAGTTACTTCGGTATACCTTTATTCCTTATGCTGTTTTCTTGACCTGTTGGTTGCAACCAGTTTTAGAAATCCAAATAATTTTATACTTTCAATAATCCTTAAAGGTACAGTAAGTAATTTTTGAGGTCATTTAATAGAAAAAAAGAATATTGTACTCATATATATACATTGATTAGTGTGTAATTATGTCTTCCAACAAACTGATGCATTCTCATAAACTTAGAATTAATCCAATAAAAATACATAGGAGCGGTGGGCCGGTTTGTAGAAGCCGCCATGTTGCCCCACCATCTTGAATACAGCGGCCGAGATGGACATCGCCGTTCCACCTAATCGTGTTTTATGTATGTGGCTAGAGACCAGACACATACGTAGTAGAAGACGGAGGGGAAGAGAACTCATAGGCATTCGCATGCCATGGAGGCAAATTTTAATTCATGCCTATACCTTCAGACTCAAGGTATGAAGGATCACACCTATGTTTTATCATCTGAGAAGGGGTCCCCTTCACCTAAGAAGCGAAAACACGAAGGAAAGCGACAACGTGACCAGCATCGGGATAAAAGGAGAGTAAATATTGGCAAAGTAGCCTTTCCCAGATGGAAGGAGTTACAGTGAGAGAAGGATTTTAAAAGTGATACAGAAGTCGCTGCTTTCTGCTCGACAGGTAATTCAGCCTAACCCTCTATAGCCCAATAGAATTCTATTAGAATGATCCAGATTCCCGAGAATTCCCAAATAAAGGGGAAATCTGATAAACATTCTAAACACCTAAATTTAGGTAAACATGCTAATTTATTCCCAATATTGTCGCACTCACTTATTGTCAGCAGATTAGACATGTGACCCTCCTATCTCTGGACAGCAGACAACGAGCTGGCTAAACAACAAGAACAGCTGGTTATAAGCTAACATTATGCCAGCTAACGTTAGGCTCGACTTTCCCTCTGATAAACAGTTTGATTATATTCTCACATCGTATGACAGTTTATTAAGTGTCTGAATCCAACAATGTTCGATCCATTTCAAAGAAAGTTTTACTAACACCGACTTAAAGCGAGTAACAGCGGTTAAAACAGCAGCACTTACCAACAGAAAAGTTTAGAATGTGAAAATGTAAAGTAGCGCAAAATATTTAAATTGACTAAAACGTGTTTGTCCTACAGCGGCCACTGTAGCTAGGATTGGGAGGGGTAAGAAAACAGAATTCAGCTGACTGCAATCTGCGATCTTCTGACATCTAACGGTGACATTTTATGCACTGCACCTTCAATGAAGTTAAACCTGATCTTATGAATTTGCCCACTTACTGGTTTGAATTCTGCTTGTTTGTTCTTTGCCTGCTCTCGACAACACTGAAGTTTCATTTGAAGGAATTCAACTAAAATGTTCCTACACAGAATGTACAAACAGTGGGCTACTCACACCTTAATTTAATTGTAATTAAAGTCAGACCTTCCTGTGAATTAAAGATGGGCAGTGATAGTGATTAACAAAAACAGTAGGTTGTTTTTGCCAGCTTTTCTTACTGGCTTCAAAAAGACTTTATTTAAGCTATATAGCCCTTTGTCAGTATTATTGACCACACACAAAGCTTTTAAAGCACACACATATTCATACAGCAATTTCATAGCCTGCTATATAATACTGTACAGTACCTGTCATACACCGCTTTAGCTGAACCAGCTGTGTTTGGTACAGTCTATATTGTATTATCTGATGAACCTCTGCTGAGTTTTCTAACATCAGAGTAAAATATTTTCAAAATCAGCAGCTCCGCTTCCAGTAGATCTGTCCATGTTTTTGATTGGTCACGCAGCCTCTTCCATGTGAACCTTTTCATAGGTAGACTGGGAAACCCAGGGTAGATTTATTGAGTTGATAACCACCTTTGTGTGACTGCTTAGTGCCGCTTGTGTTACAGAGAGTGATGTTGTAGTACAGGCCCCAGATCAAATGGGGTACGTCAAACACACTCCTTTACACAGAGAAAGCATAAACAGCCACACACAGCCCAAATGCTACCTGCCATCTCGTCTTCCTCAGTTTATGTATCCTCGATGATGACTGCTGAGTAAAGTCAGCTGTGCTCAAATTAGAGGCTCTACAGGAAAAAACATCTGTACTTGAGACGAGAGAGAGAGAGAGAAACCTACATCGGCTGTTGAGTTGAGCATAGTGTTACAGTCAAAAAGCCATAAAGAATATATGATAATAAAAAAAAACCTCATAAAACCAAGAGGACACACATAGAGTAATCATAAAACATAAAAACATTCCTAAAAGCATATGAAGAACATTGTAAATATTAGGTGTTATAATGATGCGTAAACCTATGTTAACATTAATAGAAAGACATAAAAGAAGCAGTATTAAGAGATATTAGGAGACATTAAAATGTACATGAAAGGAATTTCTAAGCATTTCAAAGTGCCAAGGTGATTTAATCCCAGTGTATGTTGTGCACATTGGTATATTCAGTCTTTATCACTGGAGTTCAGCAGTTCAGTGGAGACAGGAACAAACATTAACTTTCAGATAGTTAGAGGTTTGTATTCATTAGAGATGGGGTGCTGAGGGTCTGCTATGTTTTTTGTTTCTTGTTTAACTGTATGGGCTCATATTATTCCGTTCTGATTACCTTCATTGCTGTGTTGGGCATGCTTGAAAGTTTGCTTTTCATTTGGACAAAAGGTTGTAAAACCATGCCCTATAAGATTTTCTGTTAAAACATCCAATTCTCCTCTCCATACAGTCTCAGCCGTCTAACAAAGTAAAGACTCTGAAAGTGTTTAGAACAGAGTGTGTTTTTCAACTAAGTTGTCTATGTTGGCACCTAAGTCTTTATACAAGGACACCAGAGTTGCTGTCTGGTCTTTTAACACCACTGGCTCATGGCCCATCACTTGCCTTGGATCAAAGACCATTTCCTCTGTTTTAATGACATTCAGAATGAGGTGGTTAGGCTTCCAGCACTTAATAAATTTGTCTGTCTCATTGTAGCACACAGAATGGTCCATGTCCTTGTGGAGGAGGATCAATAAGGAGGCTTATTCTGATGTGTTTTCCTACAGTCACTCACAGAGTAAAGAGAACAGGTACAGTCACAACATTGTTTGTCCCCTACAGTATATTGCTGTTTGGTCTCTGGGAGAATACCATTAACTTTCACTTTTTGTGCCCTGCTAGTTAAAAAAGAATAGATAATAAAGTAGGGTTAATACATACCGTGCTTAACAAATTTATTAGACCACCACCCAGTGTAAGGTTTATGCCACAGCTACCCTAAATTAACAGTATTGGTAATTACCAAAATCATTTTTTATGTTTCTGTAATGGTTAATCCACCAGTATGTGCAAGCTCTTTGATATTTTTAATGCTAAAATATAATTATTGTTATCCATGAATTTCTGAATTTACTCTTTTACAAAAAGCAGAAAAAAAATATTAAAGCACATTATTATTTTTTTTGATTAAGATGCCAAATTACAGTTATTTACCTGCATTCCTGAACAGAAAAATTTTTTTTAGTGGTTGAATGTTGTGCTTGATTCATTTCTGACTTCTCAGAGAAGTCCAGCGTGCCGGCTCAAATCTGGGTAAAAAAACGTGAATTCAGTTTGAAATTCCTCAGTCCTGTTCAAAACGGTGAAAGGTCAAGAACTCACTGAAAAGGAAAGAGTCGCATTAAAGCACTTCGTAATGCTGGATGGTCTTTCTGCTTTTAATGACAGGTGGTCTAAGAAATTGTGAAGCACTGTATGTATTACTTTTCTGCTGTAACTGAGCACTCAAAGCACTTTTTACTACAAGCCACATACACCCATTCATACAGCTTTTATTCTATGACTTTAAGCACGTTCTAAATACCATACACACACTCACATGCCAAAGGATGCATGCCCAAGGACACTTTGACATGGAGACTGGAATCATTATAATATCTAATAATCATTATTAAGTATTATATTAATGCAAGTTTTTATCTTAGTAACACTTCCTTCCTTTTTTAAATCTTTTTTGCTTGTTTTCCTCCCTGCATGTGTCCTTCCACCTTGTTCCCAGTAGCTGTGACATACTGATCTGGAACAATCTGGGTGATCCTCAGGAGGGGGCGTCAGGGTGTGGCCTGCTCCCATAAACTGTAAACACCATCAGATTCACTAGACTTCTAACCACCTAACAAACAGGCTCCCTTATTAGGCTGTGGGGGCTGCTTTGGTGCCAACTCAGAACTGTACCATACCAGTCCAAACTTCCAAAATGATGTCAACCATCATTGGGATGTAATATCTAGTTCTTTGTTTAAGTATTTCTATTAGTTTGCTTGTTTGTTATTTGTCTTTTTTAATATGTCAGTGACTTTCAGTTCTTTCCCCCCTGTTTTTAATATGTTTTAATGCCTGTGAAGTCCGGCACACTGATACTCTGTAAATGTCTTTCCCTATTTTAAACATTCCTATCATTTAGTTTTCTTCTTCTTAAATACAGATTTTGTCCCTCCATTGTAAATGTTGAGCCATAATCGTCATGTTTGTACCATTTTTTTTTGTGTTGTAAGTACTATGTGTCCATGTTTGTACTGTTCTGTCTTTTTATTAAAAGACACAAAAGAAGGAACCTAGTAAGACTGTAGCGCCTTAAAATTGTACTCACACTTATTTTCCACAACAACACAGGATGAAAAGGTGAAAAGCTTCACATTCATTTGACATTTCCAGTCCCACACTGTCCTAATGCATTCATTTCTTGTGTCTCTGAAAGTGCTTTTCTTGCATTTAAGTGGTTTGTTTGAGGACTGCGGCCTTCCCAAGGTGCAGCACTCTTTACACTCGGGGCAGTGTTTGTGTAGAGCAGTATTTTCACTAACCATTAGACTAATTGAACAATTATAAGCTTAAGAGAAAAGGAAACCCTTGGGTGGTCTCTACAAATTAATTTGTCTCAAATCTGGCCTAATTATCACACAGTCCATAAAGTGTTTGCTTTTTTTTTTGTCTTGGCTGCTACTTATTTGGTGGTGAATGGCAGTTAGAGACTCATATTATATGGTTTATTTTTCCAAATGAGCCCGTGTTGAAGATTCAGGCATAAATATTATACAAACTCTAATTGATTCTCTGTAATTGAATCCTCATGAGTGGAAGATGAAAGAGTGACATTTGACTGTAACAAATTTCTGTGCCATTTAATCCTAGCAGTCAAAACCAATTTAATGTTAAAGCGGTGCAGCAGGCTGGTTATTATTTCCTTGACCTTAGAGTCCCAAATGCAAGATCATCAATCAAATTAGCCAGGTCACTTCTATTTCAAGCTCCTCTGAGTTCTAAAAATGTGTTTCACAAAGTTGGGCAGCAATGAAATGAGCAGGAAACGGAATAAGATGTACAAACAGGCAGATTCTCTAACAGAGACGGCCTCTCATCATCTCTGCATCATATTTTTCAAGCCAGCACTGTGCCTTATTATGCCAGGCAAACCAATCAAAACCCACACAAATGCAGCTGACATTTCATTTGTCTAGCAAAATCCAAACTCCAGGGAATGGGTTGTAGATTGATCATCTGTCTCCATTTTGCTTCCACTGCTCAATCTTTTCTTGAACACTTGAAAAAGAGCAGGAAGGAGGATTAGCATATGACAAGTCGAATGCAGCATGTCAGAAGACCGTGTTCCATGTACATATAGAATTCTTGCCACCATAAATTTCTATTATTTTCATCCAATATGTCAGAAGTACACACAGATGTATTTGCTTTCTGAAATGTCATCTCCTGGCTCGCATTCATCCACTCCTCTTATCTGTATAGGCACATTCAATTTCTGGAAACATTATTATTTTGGACATATTTATGGGCACTTCTTTCATTTATACAGTAATGGCTGGTGTAGTCTTGTTTTTTTGTAGTGGCTATACTGTGATGCTTTCCTCCAAGCCTTGTGCTCACCCTTCCTCAAGCGACACCCTAAAGAACCACCACACTGTTAGGTACATGTATCCAGAGGTGTTGTTAAGATCTTGAAACACTGGGGACAGAGCCCAGTGCAGGACTCTTTAGTTCTCCCCTTGCTAATCACACCGTTTTTGTAAGTTAATAGCTAACAAAGCAGCAAAGTAAATTAAAATGCAAGATGATGAAAAACTGGTCTATCAAAAGTTTTTGGTCAGGTGTGTGATCTGAGTTCTCATTCAGCTTCCTTCTTAGTTTTTATTTTCAGCAGAAGTGGTAAAACCCTGACATTTATACAATGTCACATGTAGACTGTATGCTGCCAGTACTTCCAGCCCTGCAGCTTTGCACAATTGTGTGACAGTTGTGTCACCTTTTAAATGGTGACAAATTTGAACTGTGACAAGCTATGTATTTTATCAGTTTATCTAATGCTCTCCTGCTCTTCACGTCTCCAGGAGCTGTTTTGATGTCACATCTGTCTATCACACTCGCCTCCTCCTTCTCAAACCTAATAAACCTATATTTTACTCGCAATAGAACACAGAAAACATATCAAATAGTTAAATTGAGAAAATGTACCATTTTAAGAAAAATATTAGCTAATTTTTAATTTGATGGCAGCAACACCTCTGAAAAAAGTTGGGATAGGGCCATGTGTAGCATCCCCTCTTCTTTTAACAACAGTCTGTAAACATCTGGGAACTGAGGAGGCCAGCTGCTGGACTTTTGGGAGAGGAATGTTGTCCCATTCTTCTCTGATACAGGATTATAGCTGCTCAACAGTCCTGGGTCTTCTATTTTTCATTTCATGATGTGCCAACTATTTTCAGTTGGTGAAAGGTCACATATGCAGGAAGGCCAGTTCAGCACCCGGACTCTTCTACTACGAAGTCATGCTGTTGTAATAGATGCAGTATGTGGTTTGGCATTGTCTTGCTGAAATATGCAAGGCCTTCCCTGAAAAAGACGCCATCTGGATGGGAGCATATGGTACTCTAAAACCTGTATATACCTTTCAGCACTCATGGTGCCTTTCCAGATGTGCAAGCTACAAATTCCATAGGCACTGATGAACCCCCATACCATCAGAGATGCCGGCTTTTGAACTGAGCGGTGATAACAAGCTGGATGGTCTCTCTCCTTTTTAGTCGGAGGATGCAGCATCCATGTTTTCCAAAAAGAATTTCAAATTTTGATTCTTTTGGCCACTTCAGTTTTCCACTTTACCTCAGTCCATTTTAAATGACCTTTGGCCCAGAGAAGACGGTGGGGTTTCTGGATCATGTCACATATGGCTTCTTCTTTGCATGATAGAGCTTTAACCTGCATTTGTGGATTTGTGGTGAACTGTGTTCACAGACAGTGATTTCTGGAAGTGGTCCTGAGCCCGTGCAGTGATTTCCAAAGATCACAGGCATCCAGTAATGATTTTTGGCCTGGTCCCTTGCGCACAGAGATTTCTCCAGATTCTTTTAATCTTTTGATGATATTATGTAGATGATGAAATATTCAAAGTCTTGACAATTTTATGTTGAGGAACATTATTCTGAAATTGTTCCACAATTTGTAGACGCAGTTTTTTGCAGAATGGTGAACCACCCACTGCACTAAGTGTACTTTGTTTTGCAGCCAACATGTAGGTGGACAGAAGCTTCTCCAGCTGCTGTGTACTTTGGGAGAGTTTGTCAGTTCTCAGTGGTGATGGACCAACTACAGATGTACAGAGCAGTTGTGGCAGCTCTTTCCATTTCTGCAGCCATGGTCACAGCAGCTGATGGCCAGAGTTTTCTGGAAGTAAAACACTGGCCTTGATAGGAGATCTAGTGCCTTGATAGGTTGGAAATTAGCTTCAAAAACTACTCACACATTTATAGCATCAGGGTTGAGTCAGCTTATATATGAGATTCTCTCTGCATGAGATCAGTTTTAACATCTTTTGAGACACTAATTGTACATATATTGTTGATTCAGATTGATTGATTCATCTGCAAATGTGCTTTGAATCACTAGCATGTCTATGCTCTAGTTCTGCTTTTAAAATATCTGATTAATTTCCAAGATGACTGGCTCTGTGTTTCCCAGTTCCGCTGCTATGATGGGACAACTGCCTTCTTTGCTGTCAGTATTGGAGGAATTGCAGCTGTCCATCATAGCCTATGTTTTAGTAGATGTTGTACAGGTATTCTGACCAACTGTGTGTGTCAGCTGATACCTCACTGAAGAGGTAGCTTGAAGATGTTGAAGTAGAAGGACATCCTGAGGCAAACAGATAAGCATGTCTTTCAGTTACACAGTAATGGGTGGTGTGGGCTTGTTTTCTGTAGTGGCTATACTGTGATGATTCCCTCCCAACTTTGTGCACCCAAAAAAACCACCACACAGTGAAGTACATGCATTTTGGGTTGTTGGTACAGTACATCAAGCAAATACTTTTCATCATTGTTTATGCTTAGGAAAATAATCCTGGTAAACAAGGTGCAATTTTTTTTGATACTGTTGACTAGCAAAAGTTGGAAAAAAGGCTTGTGTTTGCCATTTACTCAAAGGGGGAAATCCTCCAACAACCAGAATGCTTTTCATTCCAAGATGCCCCCACTCCCAAGGCCACTGCTGCTGTTAGGCTTGACCCTGAAATCTGTGGATTCGGGTCTATAAAATAGCTTTTAATAGAGCCTGGATTCTGCAAGCCTGTTAGTATAGACAGCACAATTCATATGGAGACATTTTCCTCATTTTATGATAGAAATCTCTATGAAAATTGCCTTTTAAATAGCCACTACACAAATTACATTTATATACAACTAAGCATGTGTTTTGAAGGAAGGATGATTGTGACCCACTTACATTTGATATTAACAGAAAGATGAAACGTTTTCTAATTTATGCATTTGGGAGGATGCAAATACTTTGATTCTTTGATTCTGATCTTGTTGTGTGAAGGATGATCAGATGGTGGTAGGGATGGGGTAGTGTAGGCCTTCTTTTTCATTCACATTTTATTTATTTATTTAGTTGTTTTTTTTTGCCATTTCATTTTCAGCTGATGACAGTGCCATGAATTCTTGATGAGAAGTCTCGGGGTTTGCAGAAACGATGCCTGAAATGAAACAACTAAATGGATGAATTCATCTTCTGTTGCCAGGATGTGGCCATTCACATTCAAGATGGCCAATATTCTTAAAGGGGATGTTTCTTTTTTTGTGGAAAGATGGTGCCTTGGATTTGTATGTGAAAATACAGCCAAGCTTTACAGCTTTTCTACTGACTTCTTTGGTTGCTCCTGCTCTCTTTCACCCTCTCTGAATCTGAAACACACATATTTTCTCTGTTTTACATACACACACACACACACACACACACACACACACTCACTTCAGCCCATCATTTATTCCTTGGGATTTAGTAGTGACAGTTCCATTTACTCCATGGTGAGTGTCAAGAGCTGGACAGTCTTCAGCCACTTCCATCTGGAGAACGCAGCAACACATCTCCAATGGAGACTGCATTCAACTCTACTTAGAGATAATCTTTATTTTAAATGATTCTTAACTAAAATATTAGAAGCACTTTCATGCTTAATGCCAAACCAACTGCCAGACAGAGTGCAGCACTCCATCATGCTGATACAGCAAACGTTTCACAGTATGTAATTATGATTAAATTTCCAGCCATTTTTTTGCTTTAAATTGGCTTTTATTTGCAATTAAAGTTAGTAAAAGCTAATCCTTAAATGCCAACATATTCCCTTTATGTTACTTATTTCATCAGGATGTCACTGACAAGTCTTTACATACAAACTGAAACCCTGGCAACACACAGCCATCAACTAACAGAGAGCCTAATGAGATGAAGATGACATACAGAATAAATGTGGCCCTGTAGGTCTGGGAGAAGCAGAAAACACTCACTTACACACAGACATACAGGCTTGAGCCTCCATTGCAACAGTCCCATAACCGTCATTTGACGATTCCAGCAGTGCTGCCCACCCAGCCTGCAAATCAATAAGCTGGCAGCCTCTGCCCCGGAGCACATAATATTGTCATCAGCACAGGCTGCGGTCAATGCTGATAGGAGAACAGTGATTACAAGTTCAGTGTAATATTTAACCAGACAAAGCCTGGCAGCAGGGTGTAAGCACTGTTTTCTACTTGGTAACTGAGATGCCCCAGTGTTGTATGTCAGTCTAAAGATTTGGTGAAAGCCCACAGACCATCCTGAGTTAGCCAAGTCACCAGGATGGATGATAGCATGTGCACTGCTGTAGTTGTATTTTTGCTAAATGATGTCCAGCATTCAGTCTCAGAGCAGAAACGAATGTACCCGCATCCAGAGGTGGGTTATGGGACATGTACAGTATGTCCCATTACAAAGGTGTATTATATGCTTGCTTTATTTACTAACCAAAACCTTAGCATCGTGCTAGTCCCCCAACCCTAAGCATGCCTTAAAGTGGTGGTTCTGAAACTGTGAGGAAGGCCCTGGACAAGATCACTGTGATGGAGCATGGAGGCACTGCTAGTGGGAAAGAAGAGGCTTTCCGTGTTAAGCGGAATTTACGGTTCAGCGGGGGTAGCGCGTTCGCGGTCTGCTGGGAGTCCGGGGCCAGCCCGTCTACCTGCAGAGAGCTCTGTTGTGGAAGGGGACAGTGTACAAAATATGTGGTAAAACCGGTCTGTGGGCTACTCTTGCTTGTGCTGTTGTTGGTCCATCAGTCAGCCGCAGAGAAGAGCGAAGTTCTAACATACAAAGAGCTGAAGTGAAACCGAGTGTTAAAAACAATGAAAAGTGTCCACTGCAGCCACTGTCTGTGATTTTCGTGCTGTATTTTGTGATCTTTCAAGTTTTTTTTTGGTGAACTCCACTGTTGCTCCCTTCCCTCTTCTGGCACACTTGTCAACCAATTAGCATTCAGCAGACACATACGTCATCCGCGACATGCAGTTGGGATTTTGGAGGACTGCACTGGAGTGCGGTGGGTAAAAATCCCTCTCCGTATCCTGTCTGAATGGAAACATGTACACACAGAGACACATTTGCGGGACCATAAATTACACTTTAGTGTAAGAGATTCCAGCATGGTGGTAAATCACCTCACGGAGCTTGGCTTCAAAATCAGCCAGGAAAAGAGCCCGCACAACGTGGGGAGTATCTGGGGCTCAATATAATTCCATCTGTTATCGTGTCACACTTTCAGAGCAGAGGACCTCGTCCTTCACTCAGTGTCTCTCCCTCTTTCAGCTGGGGAAAGTCTTGCAGTTCTGACTCTGTCCTCTATACCATACCCTCGCTGGCATCAGCCATGGAGCCATCCAGCTTCTCTCTGCGGGAGTACCTCTGGAGGTGGTGTTATCCAGGGTAACCCTGACAACAGACCCTTGGGGCTGCAAGCTCATTCTACTAGGAGTGTGGCCACATCCTGGGCTTTGTTCAGAGGTGTGTCAGTCCAGGATATTTGTGTGACAGCGAGTTGGGCTACGCCTCACACGTTTGTGCACTTTTACAGGCTGGATGTTGCACAGTCATCCCTGGCTCAGGCAGTGCTGGAATCCAGTGCCTCAGGTCCAGCCTGAGATCCTGAGCAGTACTGGAGTTTAGCTGATGAGTGAAATTGATGAGTGAAGTACTGGAGCTGGGCTGGCGTAATCTGGGAGTGGGTTTTATCTCCCATAGTGAAACACCGAATGAAGTTAGAAAAAGAACGTTGGGTTACTTAATGTAATCCCTGGTTCTTAGCAGAGTGAGGCGTTTCTCCAACACTTCCCTGCTTGCTTGGGCATGGAAAGAAATCTGCTTAGAGCAGGGAGGGGCTGGTCAGCCATGTTAGTATGAGGGGTGGAGGGGTGAGGTGTCATTGGAGCTTCCGTAGTTGGGCACGCCAAGGCGATTCCCATAGTGACACACCTCACTCTGTTATTAAAGAACCAGGGATTATGTTAAGTAACCCAGCGTTTTCTATTGCTATAATCCTGACCTTTAATTCACAAAAAGTAAGCTTAGATCCTTTTTCATTGTTGACTGAATGATTGATTAAAAACTGTGGGGTGTGAACTTTTTTAGCTTATGAAGTGGGGCACGCCAGAAGAAGTTTGAGTACCACTATCCTAAAACCACAGACTGTATAGAAAAGATGGACACAGCCACCAGGAAAGCACCCATTGGTTTTGGTTTTGAAACCTCACCATTAGTGCTTTGGTTTCATATCTGCTAATTAGTGCTAAGTAACAGACTAATGAGCTAGATCTTCACTCAGCAAAACAAATTTTTTTTGGATGGGCTGTATCACAATTTAGCTCATATTACTTGTCAAGTAATTCCATAAAAAATGCTCCAAGACCACAAACATGGTCAAACTAATTCAAGTCACTGAACAGAGGTCCAGTTCAGCAACTCAAATTAGTGCAGGTGAGGCCTAGCAGCTACAGCTGCCTTTGTTGGCACACCTGTCAATCAAAGCAACCTTATTAAAAAAAAAAACGTTTTTTAAAATCACCAACATGACAGTTGTTAGGAAGGGAAAAACTATGCCGTTTTGTTTTGTCCCTGGCAGTAAGCATACTTTTTAATGCTGTTAATTTGGGCATTTTAACATGGGAGTCTATGAAGTTTGACTTCCTTTTAGGGCCTGCCTCAAGTGGCCATTCGAGGAAGTGCAGTTTTTGGGTCTTCAGGATTAGCTTTATTTTTCAGTTCAGGTGTTTGCTGAGCAGTGGTAGTAGTTGCCTCTGTGGTCACAAGTGGTAATTATAGTATTCTTTAGCATTGAATTCTTGATCTTATGCATGCAAATTTGCATATTATGTACTCCAAAGAAAACTCACTTGGGATGGGAGGAATGGGTAAAATTGCCTTAAAATAAAATAAAAACATTCAAATATCTGAATGAAATGTATAAATAGGCTTACAGGATTTTATGGCAACAGTATGATACTAGTATTGTATCTCCACAGGTGTGGTTCAGATGGGCATCTCTCTGAGAGGGATAATATGTAGTGAAATGTGCCAAGATAGAACAGACTTCTGAGTGTAGTCAATGAAGCTTTGATTAAGTCAGTAAGTCAGAAGTCTTCTCCCCGTAGTGTGCCTGGGAGTCTCCCTGATGTGCACTTGGCACGCATATGAGTAGCATGAAATCACAACAAAGTGTACCTAACACACACACACACACACACACACACAGCATTTGAATAAAATGTTAAAAAAGAGTCAAACGCTAATTAAAAATACATGGCTCGGCTCAGGGGAGGGTCTGCAAATTTGCATACATTACTCTATACCCTGCAGGTGCTGCTGACAGTCGCGTGCTGCTGCTGTACATGCAACATACAGCCCAGCACAACAACATTAAACTTGATGAACATGTCCCCATTGTAAAAGATTATATTTAACAAGAAGCTGTGTTAACTCACTGGAACATAAACATTTACATGTGTTTCGCTTAGGCGAACGTGACAAACCAGTTTACACGCAGTTATCTGGAAATATGACAGTGATGTAACTAACCATTTGTTGAATCTCTGAGGGACAGCATACATAATGAGACGCAGCAGAAACCAATCATGTGCAGCTAAAGGTCAGATTCTTTCTGTTGCCATCTCTCTCCTATTAGAATAATCTTGAGGGAATGAATGTTGCTTTGCAGCAATAATGTTTTCAAGTTTTCCTGAGGTTTCAGATTGACAGCGATTTGGAGGGAGGCCATGCTGCTGCCCTATAGGACCATCAGTTATGAATGAGCAGCGATTGTGGCTGACCAGTGTCCAGGGCCTTGATATCTGCTTCTGATAATTGCAAATGTTTGATATGTAAATCCAGGAAAAGTACTTTGAATAAAGGAACACATTTGAAAACCTCAGAGATGTATGATGTGATGATTTTACAAAGCGGTTTCCAGGAGACAAAAGGTTTTTGGGCATCTTGTGAAAGGGCACGATTAAGAATGTCTGGTAAGTTTTTTCTGTATTGTTCAGTTGCTACATCATGCCTAAGGGTCCTAGAGCCTCCTAGTATGCTAACTGATTGTTAACAGACAGAACTGTTAGGGTCTTTACCCTAATATATAAAGCGCCTTGAGGCGACTGTTGTTGTGATTTGGCGCTATATAAATAAAATTTAATTGAATTGAAAATTGAACTGTTGTGGTGTGCAGTGGTGTCAACGTCTGCTCTGAAGGTTCGTCACCCAACAGAGGTGCATGTGAGCATCCAAATATCTAATGCATTTGGACATTTCACCTGCCAGCTTCCTAGTACAATGTTTGTGTATCTGGCTACACACACACACAAAGCAGCTAATAGTCCGATGCATTTACTTCTCATGAGAGGAGTGCTGCCTCCTACACGCTTTCTAAGCAGCTCCCTCACCTAAACCAAACAAAATATTTCCAGGAGTGTGAACCGGTCTGAAGTGGACTATTTCCTGCTTTGTCCAAAATCTGAAGTTCGTGTGTGAAAACGGATAAATAGATTTTAGGACAGAGGCATTTGCAACATCCAACATAGCAGGTTCATGAATGGGTCAAAGGATTACGTCTACAATGCTGAAGAAAAAAAAAAAAGCACATTATAGAAGAGAGTGTTGAGTTTAAAGGATATGGACACAACTAAGTTACAAAGATGTAAGTAATTGCACTGCTGCAGTGCAAGCTCATTCACTTTGACAAAAATCATTTACGTTTCAGTGTCTTGTGGCAGCTAATTCAGTGGAGGGTGATTTATTTTGGACTATGTAAAGTAACCCTCAGGAACCCTTTCATTTAATTTTTCACCGATGGATAAAAGAAGAAAATTAAATCATGTTAAATCATGAATTAACTGGGATTTTTTGGAAAGCTGAGTTCAATTTCACTAGCCACACCCAGGCCTGATTACTGGCAGACCTGTTGAGTCAAGAAATCATCACTAAGAAATCAGGAAGGGTGCAAATACTTTTTCATGGCACTGTAAATGTTTTAGATCATCAAACTAATTGTAATAGTAGACAAAGATAACCCGAGTAAATACAAAATGCAATTTTTAAATTGTGATTTCATTTATTAAGGGGAAAAAAAGCTATCTAAACCTACCTGGCGCTATGTGAAAAAGTAATTGAATTAATTGAGATTAACCTCATTTTTTGGAAAGTTGAGTTCAGTTTCACTAGTCACACCCATATCTGATTACTGCCAGACCTGTTGAATCAAGAAATCACTTAAACAGAACCTGTCTGACAAAGTGAAGTAGGATAAAAGATCTGAAAAAGCAACACATCATGCCACGATCTAAAGAAATAGCTGAGAACCAAAGTCATTGACATTGATCAGTCTGGAAAGGGTTACAAAGCCATTTCTAAGGCTTTGGGACTCCAGTGAACCACGATTATCCACAAATGGGGAAAACTTGGAACAGTGGTGAACCTTCCCCAGGAGTGGCCGGCCTACCAAAATTACTCCAAGAGCGCATCGACAACTCATCCAGGAGGTCACAAAAGAACCCAGATCAACATCTAAAGAACTGCAGCCCTCACTTGCCTCAGTTAAGGTCAGAGTTCATGATTCTGCTGCTTTGCTGCTTCAGCACCTGGACGACTTGCCGTAATTGATGGAACCATGAACACTTTTTCATGGGACTGTAGATAAAGCGTATATAATAAAGTGCTATATGAATGTCTGGTTAAAATGTAATTTGCAGTCTAAAGCCCTTTGAGTGGTCAGTAAGACTAGGAAAGTGATATATAAATGCCAGTCCATTAGATTACAAATGCTAAAAGAATTGAAGCTAATAAAACCAAGGCCAGACATATTGTTATGGCTTTGGCTTCCTATACCTGCAAAACAAAATGCTAGGAAGTCATATTTGGCATTTAGCACAAGAAACGCTGGGCCTAAGCAGAACCTCCTGGAGCCACTAGCAAGGCTAAATTCTTTGATGTAAATATGAACTTGGCATATTTTGCATAAGGATTGCCATTGTGGTTCTATAGGTTGTATGAACTTTGCACACACCATGTTTGCTTTGTAGATTTGGAGAAATGAGGACTTGGGTAAAATACAATAGTAGTCATTGTGGCTAACTGCTGGTTAATAACATGGCTGGGAAATAAATGAAAACTGTCTCCTGAGACTCTCCATTGATCTCCTTCCACTCCACACAGACTTACAGCTGTAATAGTTTACTCTAAAAGCAGCCCAAGCACACCATGCTCTCAGCATCACTTAAAGGCAAAGTACTTAACCTGTAAAGGTGAAGGTAATAATGCTTCAAGCAGCTGGTGATTCACCACGAGAAACTATGATCATCCTCAAGGTGAAGAAGTGATTTACTTTTCCTGACTGAGGCTTTTTTCTGTGTATCCATGCATTTACACATGTCCGAACTCGTGTAAATATTTGGAGTCTCTTAATATTTGTCTGTATGTGCCGCTGGTGCAGCATACTCCCCTTTTTTTTCTCATCCCTGTATATCATATGTAAAATTTGCTTCAGTAATGAGAGCAGATTTGCAGACGGCTTCGGGGAAATTTAAAGAGCCCATGTTTCTACCTCAGGAAATTATGACGCAAAAAATATTTTATTAATGCACCATTAAAAATTGATTCATGTTCATTACTTTCTTTGATAACTTTCATCCACTTTGTATGCAGAGAGAGAATTTAATTTCCTCTGAAGAGGAAAGTGGTTTGATGCAATAAGTGCTGAATATTCTTTACCATAGATGGCTAAGTTAGGGCCAGTGTTAAGTATCGGCCAATCAGAACAAAGAGGTTTTATACACACGTACACACATGGAAAGAATGCAACATACGTGTTTCTACTGCAGGTGCTACAGATGGATCCAGATCAGTGGAAGACTGGAAATACCTAAAAGAGAAAGTTAGAAATTAGGCACAAACATTTTTATTCAGCAAATGAGGAGGTTCAGGGGAAGTTCATCATTCTGAGATGGTGCACATGTGAATATTGAAAACAGTCAGCACCCCCTGTTTGGCTACCCCATCTGTTAGCGTCACACCTCACATTAGCAACATAAGATTCCATGCTATTTTTGGACACTTTTCTATTTTAGCAAAGAGTGTGTTTCTGTCTCAAAACAGAAAAAGCTGTTTGTACCTCATCATAAAATCTCATGAAGACTTGTATTATGTATTAGTTGAGCTATGCTGTTCTCAAAGAAATACATTGTTTTTTAGATTTAAAATCAGACATACACACCGGTCAGACATAAAATTATGACCACCTGTCTAATACTGTGTTGGTCCTCCTTTTGCTGACCATACACAACAAACTGTGATGCACTGTGTATTCTGACACCTTTCTATCAGAACCAGCTTTAACTTCTTTGGCAATTTGAGCTACAGTAGCTCATCTGTTGGATCAGACCACATGGGCCAGCCTTCTAACACATCAACTTTGAGGACAAAATGTTCACTTGCTCCCTAATATATCCCACCCACTAACAGGTGCCACGATGAAGAGATAATCAGTGTTATTCAGCTGACCTGTCAGTAGTCATAATGTTACGCCTGATCGGTGTATGTGCAGCAAACTTGTGACTACAGTGTCTTTGTTTGTTTGTTTTTTTTTACTGGACAATTTCACTAAATAGAAATAAAACTAGTAACATTACTGTTTAGAGGTGAAAACCTATGAATTTTTTGGGGGGCTAGCCAAAATGCTACCAGTTCCAGAGGAAAAAAAAACTGCCCACAAAAGATTGATGTAGCATCCGTGACATAACTTATTTCCTTATTTTGAAGCTTTGACATCAGCGTTTTGCCCCCTACCATGTTGTTTTGGAGATAGAAGTGAGTGCTAAGTTACTAGCTAATGCTGGCAAGCTTGGTCAGCAAGCTGCATCCATGAGGGCACACACAAATACTTGCTATCAATAGTGCTAGGTAACAGACTAATAAAATATTAGAATTTCGCTCATCAAAAACTGGAGTGCAAACTTCTTGGACAGGCAAGCAGCACAATTGCTTGCACAGCAAGACATATTGTTTGTGAGATAATTGTAACAGCATAAGAATGGTCGAGAGGTCCAGTTGAGTGACTTAAATTAGTGGAAGTGAGACCTAGCAGACAGCCTCCAGCAACACCTGGAAGCTTTCTCTGTATATATAGTCCAGTTTTTGTCCTTTGTCAAGACATCTGTAATGCTCCTCTCTGTTTTTGTACCTGTGTGATTTTTTATTGTACTGTATGTTTAGATTCTGGTTTTGGTTGGACTTTTGTATTTCACTGGGGACTTTTTCATCAGCTACAATAAAGGCTTTCCTTTTTCTTATTAATCAGTCTGCAGTGTCCTTCATTTGGGCCCTCTGTGCTCCACACTGTGACCCTATAAACCTTCCCTACAACACAATCTATGTAACCTAAATAATCTTTCAGCACACTACATGTGTCTTTGGAGATACTGAAGATGCTATGTGCGTAGAATATAGAGAGTCTGATTATTTTCTCACGGATTGTAAACTCACTTTGCCACTGGCACACAGTGCTTCAGCAAAGCTCCTTAATTCACTTCCTAATTCCTTCAGTACTGGAAAAGAGCAATTGCGCATATTTTGTATGCATAGCAGAAATACATAAGGGACTTGCACTGGATTGGTTTGGTTCTGTCCCAGATGTACAGGCCTTCTTTTCACAGTCCTTTTCTTCTGTTTGTTCTCTCTCATGGCTGAAACTGGCACACATGTAAGGGTGAGATCTGGGAAAAGGAATAAAGATCTCATACTCACCTTAGCTCCAGTCCTCAAAATCCTCCTTTTCCTCTAAAGACAGGGAGAGAACTGCACCATCCCCCACATGTTTTCCAGCCTGCAGGCTCCAACTCCTTTCTATCTCCCTTATCACGCTCAGGTAGAGCAGCAGAGATGATCTGATTCCATCTCTGGAAACCACACTTCAAGAGATCAAACGGATACCTACACATAAGGTATACCTTAGGCTGTCATAGAGATACAGTGTGAAATGCAGTTAAAGTGTATCTAAATAACAAATCTTGGTGTTCAGCTATTCATACTTAAATTATTTCAAAAAGCTATAGTAAAACTGTTGAAAATTTTTTTTTTAAAAAGGACTGCCCTCGACTAACCGCTGCAGTCTTATGATCTTTTTCCATTTTGATTGATGGCTTTGCATAAAAAAGTGATACTGACAAATTGATGAATGCAGTCTAATCCTCCTGTGGTAAGAGAATTTAAATGACTCCTTAGAGGTCAGCAAAGATGCTTTGGTAACACTTTGGCTTCCTTCCCGACACGCCTCCTCGTGCAGAAACTAATTTGGGACCCTTTCCCATTTACATTCTATGATTCAAATTTTAAAACAGTGAATTAATGAGTCTTGCCTCTTGATGGGCCGCTGTTGTCTGCATAGCTTAATTAGAATAATCTATCTTCA
The DNA here is from genome assembly GCA_015106735.1 of Paratilapia polleni. Lineage (NCBI taxonomy): Eukaryota > Metazoa > Chordata > Actinopteri > Cichliformes > Cichlidae > Paratilapia > Paratilapia polleni. The sequence goes on along the minus strand of VUQI01030277.1, from coordinate 14,961 downwards.
TGGGTCAGGACACAGAAACCCCACCACTGCTGAAACATTTCAGTGCAAAAAATGCAATGAAAGGAGCTCCACAGCAGAAGATGGAGAAAACATGTAGAGGATTCACAGAGCTCTCTGACTATAATCCTCCTTATCCTTATGTACTGCATATGCATCTTATATCAAACCTTTTCATTTGTGTGTGTGATTGGTTTTACTTTGCCGCTTCCTTAAAAGCAGTTGCTGCCCTGCAGTAATTGCTTGACCCGAGCATCATTGATGTTAATAGTTGCACATGCATGTCTTGGTATAAAAAAAAAAAAAAAAAGGGTCAGTGCAGTTGTCTCATTAGGGAAAAATAATGGAATAAAGCCTTCTTGTGCCAGTACATATGAAATACTTGCTGATGATCAGTTAATCAAGTGCATTTGATTAGCAGCACCTGGCTGCTACTTACGCTCTTAATTTCAATGTAAGGTAAGTTTGTACTTAGTGCAGTCAAAATGGGCTGCAGGTACCATCTATTGCTACAAGTAGTAACAGGGACTCTTTGATAACTCCCTTTCACACTCTTCATTCTCTCAGCGAGCATCGTGGCGTCATCACCTGGAGCTTTTCCAACAGACTTCATTTGCTGAGAAATTGTTGGCTGCTTTGCCTTTACTCTTCAGTCCAACTGATCACAAAGCATCTTAGCAGATTGTGAAGGTCAAGCCACTTGATGCAGCACTCCATTACTCTTTCTTGATCAAACAGCCCCACAGAGAGCCTGGAGGTGACTTTTGGCTCATTGTCCTGCTGAAGAACTAATGATGCTCCCACTAGGCTCAAACCCATTTGAATGCTAAAGCCATGCTGGTTAAACATTACCTTAAATTCTTAATAAATTGCCAACAGTGTCATCAGCAAAGCTCCCCACACATCGGCAAAGCTCTTTCTTCATGGTGGGAACCACACATGCAGATACCATCTGTTCACCTTCTCTGCATCTCACAAAAAAATTAATAAATAAGTAAATAAAGAATAAAACCTCTCACTTTGGGAATCATGAGACCACAACTGAAATTTCTCCTCATCTGATGTCCATTCCTTGTTTCTTGGTCCCAGCTCTTCTCTTCTTGGTCTACCTCAGCAGTGGTTTCTTTGCAGCTGTTCCACCATGAAGGAAAGTGTTCATCATAGTGTTTCAAAGTCACAACTTTATACCATATGAGTTATTTCACAGTTTCATTTTAGAAAATTCAAAAAAAAAAAAAGAAAAGAAAAGAAAAGAAAGAGTAGTTGTGCAAGCTTCTGACTGTTCCATACCCAGAGATACTATAAGGAAGACACACATCATTTAAAGAATCCTGAATGCAAATTCCATAAAATCAAAGATGGCAGTTGTCTCACCCATCCTCCAAATTACCCATCATCAGCTTTATAACAGCTGAATTGGAAAACATATAAACAAATCATCTTGTTGTTGTACTGACCAGGCATCAGCTTTGCACATGTGTAGTAAAAGTATAATCTGTGGCGACAAAAAGCCTTTAAAACCTAACTTTTGGGCAAAGTTAACAAATGTTTTTAATTTTTTAAAATCAGATTTCGCTCAATATTTTTTATGCATGAAGGTTTTTAACTTTAAAGTTATTAATTTAGATAAGGGATGAGACTTGTTAACTAGAAATAACTACTTAGAGGAGTTACCAAGATGGCTGCTGAGTGCTTCTAGAAGGACTTTGATACATTACACCTGTTGTAGATGTCTCTGCTCTAGCAAACCTTCAGTGTTTTATCTGGAGGTTGCTCTAAATTACAGTAGTCATGAGTCTGTCTTTATCTTTGTGTATATACTTTCCAAAAATCATGGCATAAACCAGTCTGAATGATTGTCTGTTGACACAAACATGGATCTATATGCAGTGCAGGCTTCTAGTGTACAGCCTATTTTAGAGCAGGACTGAAAATCTCAGTTACAATCAGGCACACTGCCATTAGTTACAGTTTTTTTTTTTATTTAAGAATTTAAGCTATTTAAATAGTTAATCACTTAAATGGTATTTTTGGTCCACAGTGGTAGGCCAATAGGTATTTTGAATGATAAAAAAAGCTTTGATTCTTGGGTGGGAATAAAATGATAATTATTGTGATTATGATAACTTGTCATTAGGCATAGAGATGTGAAAAAGAAAGTTTTCACAGGACTCTAAGCAGTTACTAAGTACACCCTTACCTTACATTGAAATTGAGCGGGGTGGTAGCAGCCAGGTGCTGCTAATCAAAAGCACTTGATTAACTGATCATCAGCAAGTGTGAGCACCTCTATAAAAGCAGAAGTTTCGGCAGTTTGAAGGATTGGAGCGTTCAGGTGTGTGTTGACACAACGCTACATTCTTCCCAGGAGAAGTGGACATCCCACCAAATTCACCCCAAGGTCAGACTGTGTAATGCTCAGAGAAACTGCCAAATATCCAAGAGCTACATCTCAGACTCTACTCAAGTTATTGCTGCTGAAGGTGGTTCTACAAGCTACTGAATTATGGGTTGTACTTAAAGTTTTTACAGGACTCTGTGAGACTGTGAAAAAGAGTTTGTAATCAGTTGCAGTGATTACATGACTGTAATCACTGTAGATAAGATGAAGAAGCAACAGAAAACAACTCAGAGTTTATGTCATTGCAAGTGTCTTTTATTCTTTTCTCAGACACAATAAAGCACATAACCCAGAGCACAATAGGACTAGGGGGTGTATGATCGGAGGATGTCCTGTGATGAAGGAGAAATGACTGATCCAAAGCAACGCCTGGACAGAGACGTTATTACTCAGGCTGAGCAATGCAATAAATTTTTTTTTTTTTCTTTTTGGTTGCAATAACAAATTGTACGTGCATGTCTTATTTGCAATATTAAAAAACACATTTCTAGAAATTATTCTTAATGTCGTCGGCGGTGGCGTCTCTCACATCAGCTGGCGGCTCTGACATCAGCCAGCAACAGTTCGTCCACTTTTCAGTCCGTGATGATTTTTTTGTTGTTGTTGTTTTTCTCTACAGTACAAATCTCCAGCTCCATGTTCAAGTGATTTCAGCTGTCAATAAACTTAGAGGTCTCTGAGAAATTAAACGCTTTAACGACACAGTCAAAGCTACATATTTATCAAACACAGGTCTGCAGTTGACACAGCACTGAAAATGACAGTAGATAAAATCACTTATACTGTAAACAGATAGCAATTACAACTTAATCTGGTCCACAACAGTGATATATTATTCATCTATAGTTTTCCTTGTAGTGCTCATTTATACAATACTGGCTTTAAAGTCAACATCTTTAATTTCTTAACATGACATGTAAGAAAGAAGAATGCTACATAAGCTTTGAATAATATATATATATATATAGTGTCTATATATGTAAAGCTGAATTACCCCCTAAAACACTCCACAATATCAGTATTCTTTTGTGAAACCGTTACAGTTATAGTTCAGTTCTTTGTACCTCATCGACCAACACATTCTACGAGTCTCTATGGTGGAATGGATTCAGTACATGTGAATGTTCAGCTCTCAACAGCAGTGTTAAATTTCACAAAAGCAAGCAGTTACACCTCCCTGAGATGAAGACCATACCAAAATGAAAGAAAATACTATATTAGCCTATAACACTGACCACATATAGTAGACTGTATATGCTGCATTGGACAGCAAATTAAAAATCCCTTTTTCAACTTGCGGTAGAGATCACATCTGGTGATATTTTTTTAAAACCGAGTGAGGTGTGATTAAAAACTTCCCAGAACAGGCCTAACCCCCCAAAACTTTACCTTTTTTAAACCCTACCTGGTTAATTTCCTGTTCAAGATCATCTTCTCGTGTACCTCTATACCGTTTTCAATGGGGCTCCTATTTTTGAATCACTCTATGGAAGTCCAGTTCGGTCCACACGTATTTGGGCCTCTGTGATGTGTGCTGGATCCCTTCAAGTGTGTTAAAACAGTGATCCCTCAACTTTATCTTCATTTTAGGGAAGTGGACAAACTCACACGGTGGAAAATCTGGTAAGTGGTTCAGGTGGTAAGCGAAGTTTGTGTGGTCAAAAACGACTGCGTTTTCAGCTGATCTGTGCCAGCACATTACAGCATGGTGGCACAAGCCGCAGTCCAGGCTGTTTCCTTTCAACGTTCTCCCTCAAATGCCCCGGGAACACAGTGTAACTACGTGTTGACTGCCCTGGGGATGAATTCACAGTGCGGAACCCAGTGAATATCAAAAATAATGATCAGCATGCTTCTGGTGTTGCTCCTCACCTTTGAAACTGAAACCCAGCTGTCATCACCTGTGATGATCCTCCACAAAAAATTCAGGTCAGTTTAAAACTCAAGTTGAAGTTTGTTGTCTGTACAAGTTTGAGGCCCATGGTGAAACTGCAGAGAGCACAGCGTAAATGGTCAGAACAGAAGTTCCAGGGAGCGATCTCAAAATAGCAGCTGTGCTGGAAGCTGTCTGCACATGCCCCAAAAGATGATCTTACACATGCCAAATTTAAACCAGGTAACAATTTTTTTTACATTTATTCATTTATTTTTACACCCATTCCCAGAAATTTTTCACACCTCATATACATTTTGGTCTATTTCAACTTGAGTGTCATTTTTTGAAGCATTTGACATCATTTCTGTCAGTTAGGATAACAATGCCCTCACCAAAATAATTTGCCCTGCTCTCAGATCTGGGATCACTTTGCTACAAAGAGAAACTTCCTGAGGGGCAAGAAACATCAAGGTTTAAATGATCAGACAGTTAAAACATTCAAACTCGAAACTAAAAGTTATTTGGAGACAGAGGTTTACAATGGACAGTTTGGGTTTCGGACAAAAGGTGCAACCAATGTGGGAATAATGTCTGGGTGGACTTATAGATAGAAACTTTCACCTTTCACCTTCAACTCTGAGTGCATGTGTGACTTTCAGTCTTTTGGACAGTGTTGCCAACTTCTCAGTAAGAAAAGTAGCTATTGGCTGTCCTAAAAGTCTCTAGAAGTCGCTAAATGATGTCATCACCTAATTTGCATAATTGGCCATGTGTATGTAATTGTAATGGATGCTGTAGGAGAGAGAAATAACATAGTGGGAGAGACAAAAAGTAATAAAAAATAAACACCCTAAATATGTTTAGAACTACAAATGAACTTTCTTCTGTCGATTCTTGTTTTTTTTTAATGTCACAATTCTAACCCTCCTCCTTTATCCGGGCTTGGGACCAGCAAAAGTGACCCAAAAGAGACACTCTGGCTAGGGCTCAGCCAGCGGCGGCTTTGCGCATGCAGTCTGGATGCAGAGGGGTGAACATCTCCTGCTCTGACTGCAGCTGGGAGGGACTGCTCCGTGAGGACTGGGCCACCTGTGAGTGCTTTGGGACGCTGGAGGGGCCCACGGCAGCACCCACTGCTCGTTGAGAAGAGTAAGAACGATATGTGCTTTCACGTCAGTCTTCAAAAGTCTCCAATAACACCAGAAAAAGTCACTAGATTTGTCGCTAGCTGCTTTTTTGCAAAAGAGTCACTAGAGGGGGTCTGAATACTCGCTAAATATAGCAACAAAGTCGCTAAGTTGGCAACACTGCTTTTGGAAGGTTACAGAAACTGTCTGAGGCAGCCCACCCCTCCCATGATACTGGTGTTGGAAAGCTGTGAAGAAGAAGAGGGTCTCAGACACTGTTCAACCATCAAACACTTCTGTCAGATATACTGCACCTTTGGGATTGCAATTCTACTTTATGCAGATGATGTGGTTCAGATGGAATCATCAGGCGGTGACACTCTTTTCTGTGTATCTCTGCAGAAGAATATTTCCAGCTTGAGACCTAGCGTGAAGATCTCAGATATATGGAAGGAGCTTGAGGTAGAAGCCCTTTTTAAGCTGAAAAGGAGTCTAACTGGGTGGAGAACCTGGAGCACACTAAAGAGAATACTGAGGTCAGATGGGCTAAGTATCCTGGTGGACCTGACGAGAAAGATATCTGGGCTGCTTTGTTTGGCATGCTGCCACTGCAATTTAGACCCATTTAAGAAACTGCTGGGGTGCTCGGATTGAATTTGGAAAATCATTCTTTGCTTCTCTTTTAATTTTAGCTAACTTTTTCCTGCTTATCTGGTCGTCTGACAACTTGAGGTTCTTACCCCGCTTGCCTGCTTTATAGTGATGTTACTGTGTTCCCAGATCACAGCAATTAACTTGGTGAGTGCAAAGTTCTTACCAATATGAATGATGCCAATACTGACAAATTAAAAAAATGTTTAAAGTTGTAAATAACCAGAATTATTCTTTACATTTTTTTTTTTAATTAACTTGTATTCCTGTGGAGATGCAGCCAAATGTCATTAGTTCTGCTGGTCTTCTTATAGCACAACCAGAACCCAAGAAAAAAGAGCAATTTACCCTTCAGTATGGCCAATAGAAGATAATACCTTTACAACGTATTGTTAGACTTCAACTAGTGTCATTATTGCCATCAACCCCTTACAAGCTGCAAGGGGATTTAGGTCCAGGATGTATGCACAAAGTTACATTGTGTGTACCTTACATAATTTAGGGCAATGTCAGAAATTGTGTGTGTTCAACAATGTTAAATAATATGTATCTGTTTCATTAAAGTAAAAGCAAACAAACCCTTATATTCTCAATTCTACTTACAGTACTTAATGTGAAAAATAAAGTCAAATTTAGTCCATGCATGTTAGAAAGGCTGCTGTGTATCAGATCCACTTTAATATTCAGTGGATTAAAAAGCAAACAGAAACAAGAAAAGGAAAAAAAAAGCAGAGAACACAGCTGCAGTGGAATGTCAAAGGTTGATGATTTAGGAGTGGCCAGCAATGCGGAGGAACTGCACTTTATACTGACAGGTGAGGAAGCTGATGCAGTGCTAGAGTGTTAGAAAAAAATCTCCAAAACAGAGTAAAAAGCCAGAGAGAGAGAGAGATGGAGAGAGAAATTGGAATGATGTTGAGGAGAGCGAAAAGCAGGGCAGAGGCAGAAAAAGCAGGGCAAGCTGAACACAGCTTGTCTGACATCAATCCAGTAGTTGTTTTTTTTTTTTTCTAAATCGCCGTCCCACGCTCACTGGACACATATCTGATTCTTCAGACTGGTGGAGAAAAACAGAAAGAGAGGGGAAAGATTTATCAGTGATACACTGCAGGTCTCATATACACAGGTTATGCAACACATGGCAAAACAAAGGAAAAATATAGGAAAAATAACTTTGGTCACCATTAATTTACACAAGTTATGAAAGAATAAAGCTGTCAAGCAACTCGTCAGTTAAGCATTGGATAAGACAACGATGTCAAATCTTCCACTAGAAAGAAGAACATACACTCAATGGACACTTTATTAGACACACCTTGCTAGTACTAAGTTGGATCTCTTTTTGTCTCCAGAACTGCTTTAACCCTTGTGTGGTGTTCAGGTCTGCTGGACCCATTTTCAATGTTTACCAAAAGGAAAAATTATGTGATTTATCATTATTTCAACCTCAGACTCCTTGCCTTTGGCTCATCTTCTGTGAAGAACATAATAAATCACACATTTTCACTGACTTAACACTGTCAGTTCAGAGTCTGACAGTGAGTTTGAAGACGAGGATGACACTGATCATCAGTCAGCTCCAAAACAAGCTCATCAGCAGCCAACGAGGGGAGAACTGTGGATGTCAAATAATGACGAGACTGAATAGTCTTCTTGCCACCTCACATGGCTGCCAGTGGTGCTGAAAGAAGATTTTGGTCCATGTTGACATGACAGCATCACACAGTTGCTGCAGATTTGTTGGCTGCACATCCATGATGTGAATCTCCCGTTCCACCACATCCCAAAGGTGCTCTATTGGATTGAGATCTGGTGACTGCGGAGACCATTTGAGTACAGTGAACTCACCGTCATGTTCAAGAAACCAGTTTGAAATGATTTGAGCTTTGTGACATGGTGTGTTATCCTGCTGGAAGCAGCCATCAGAAGATGGTACACTGTGGTCATAAAAGGATGAACCTGGTCAGCAACAATACTCAGGTAGGCTGTGGTGTTTAAATGATGCTCAGCTGTTACTAAGGGGCCCAAAGTGTGCCAAGAAAATATCTCCCACACCACCACCACAAGCCTGAACTGTTGATACAAGGCAGGATAGATGCTTTCATGTTGTTTACACCAAATTTTGACCCTACTGTCTGAATGCTGCAGCAGAAATCAAGACTCTATAGACCAGACAACATTTTTCCAATCTTCTGTTGTCCAATTTTGATGAGCCCATGTGAGTTGTAGCCACAGTTTCCTATTCTTAGCTGACAGGAGTGGTACCTGGTGTGGTCTTCTGCTGCTGTAGCCCATCTGCTTTTGGTGTGTTGTGCATTCAGAGATGCTCTTCTGCATAGCTTGGTTGTAACAAGTGGTTATTTAAGTTACTGTTGCCTTCCTATCATCTCGAAGCAGTCTAACCATTCTCCTCTGACCTCTGGCATCAACAAGGCATTTTCTCCCAGAGAACTGCCGCTCACTGGATATTTTCTCTCTTTCAGATCATTCTCTGTAAACCCTAGAGATGGCTGTGTAGATCAGCAGTTTCCGAAATACTCCAGCTCGTCTTGCACCAACAACCATGCCATGTTCAAAGTCACTTAAATCACCTTTCTTCCCCATTCTGATGCTTCAACTTCAGCAGGTTGTTTTGACCTTGTCTACATGCCTAAATGCACTGAGTTGCTGCCATCTGATTGGCTGATTAGATATTTGTGTTAATGGGCAGTTGGAGTGGTGACCTAACAAAGTGGCCTATGAGCGTATATATCGAAAGACAAGCAAAAAATATTTGGAAAGCTTTAGGTACTCTTCTGATTTGTGTAAAAGGTCTGGATCTAACAGAGCTTCAATATGACTAATTGATTCATGTAAAGCGTGCACTGTTTGCTTTGTTATATGTTCTGAATTGAAACATTGTTTTTATTTTCTTCTCCATATTTGGAATTTTAAAAGAAGAAATAGGAGTTGTTTGGATATAGATTATCATGTATATCGATAAAAGGAGCCTTTTCCTGTTTGTTTTTTGTCTTATTTTTTTACAACTATTAATAAAGATAAGGCTGAAAAAAAAACTTGTATTTACCAAGTTAATAATTCTTTAAATCTTTTAATTCTACAAACAGATTAGATAATGTGGCTACGCTGTTGGCTGCCTGTGTTTCTTGTCATGTTCAGTCACAATAAACCTTAATTTTCTTTTAAGTAAGGTAATTATTCTGCCTCATCTCCCTCAGTTCTTTTTACACGAGAGGGAAAACGATCGAAAACCTGCAAATTGTGTACAAACAAGGTTACAGTAATGCTTCACACTGATACTTAAAACACACAACAAACTGCAGTTTCAAGCATTCCACCAGCATTCAACTCAGCCACCATCCTCCCAAGAAGTACAGGAGTATTTGTTTTATTACAAGTACCAAACTTAATTTACATTTATGTGGCGTAACCCACCAGTGTCCTGAGTAAATATTATTTCTGTCTGTTCAAGATGAAACAGAGTGACGCCAGTGCCATCGTTCCTGATGGCAGAATTAAACACATTAGTTAATCTGTTCCAGTTTCTAAAGAGGTGACTCAGCAGCTTCTGGATGGCAATATATCAGGTGGATGTTAGAGGAATTCCCCCCTCCCAAATCATAAAGCTGGACCTTCCCAAACAGCTTGCTTTAGTTGTTTTGTCATAGAGAAGTTTGAGAAGCCAAATGGTAATTATTACTGAATATAATGTTGTTAGTCAGTTACCAAGAAAATATAGCTCAATATTCAACACAG
>VUQI01030276.1:20413-36847 GCA_015106735.1 Paratilapia polleni | reverse complement strand
ATTGTTTTTTTTTTTTTTTTTTTTTTAATTTTGGGGTTTTTTTTTTTTTTTTTTTGTTTGGTTTTTTTTCAGATTTTAGGATCTTTGTTATATGCAGTCACAACTTTCTTTGCTGTGCAGCATAACAGTGTTGTTGTAATTCCATGCAGGACACTTCAAATCCATAGGTCTGTACCCAAACATTTGTTTTTTTGGATATTCGATGGCTGAGTAGGGACTCTTTTTTCAATTTTGGGATTTGGAACTCATGACCTGTTTGTGTGTGTATGTCTGCTGGGACAGTCTCCAGCTAAACCACGACCCTAAATTTGATAAGCAGTTAAGAAAATTGTTGGTTGGTTGGATGGATTCATGATTTATTTCTTTTTTTTGATATGGAAATGCTATCTTGTTTGCCTGACATCCCTCACACAGCAGTGATCATCACCCTCGAGTTCACCCGTCACTTCTTCCACTTCTTTTTGTCCAATAGGAATAGCAAAAGATCGATGAACAGTATCTCACTGGTTCGCAAAGATGATTCCCCTCCCGGCACAGGAGCAGTACTCACTGTGTGAGTGAGCAGCTTGGCATCAGAGTGACAGAGATCATTTTACATCTGAGTACAGCACTGTAACAGTTATAAAGTTCAGACTCGAGTCTGATTTCAGAGACAGAATGAAGGGCTGCCCAGTGAGAGGTGGGGGGCACTTAGATTACTTGCTATTTGGCATTTGGGACAGCCCTGTAAATTCAGTTACTGCTGTAAATGCATGGACACATTAATTCTTCCATTCATATTCTACACAGCAAAATATATTTCACAGTTTCATTGTATACCAGGAGCACAATAAACCAACCAGTGCTGCCACAGGTATGACCTGGTCCTGGGTTTTGAGTGGGGCATTTTAATCAAATTCAACTAAAGAACATTTATGCCATTGAATATTTTGCAATGGCATAAATTGTGAAAATAATGTAATTACAAAAATGTTCACATTTCATGAACCATCCATTTACAAAATAGATGAAAATAGATGTGTCTCTGCTTTTCCACATTCAATCAGTCTGTCATTACATGCAAATTACAATTAACACATTAAAATCTCCCCATGTAGAGTATTTTGGAACCAAACAACAATAGTATTTTACTTCTTTATGATTCAAGCAGATTTTTGCAGGCAGGAGGTCTTTCCAAAATTTGAATTTCCTAAATTTTCATTCAGTTTTCAAGTGTTTTGGTTTGGTATTTACTTGTGACAGAATTTGTCGTATATCCAGCTCCCCCCTCCCTGTCTGGTTCTTGGCCCCCCACCTGTGCAACCCTATTGCAATTATTGTCCCCCACTTACACGTGATGACAAGTTGGTCTTCTTCCACTCTTGTGTTGTCAGGACGTATAGCCAGGTCTATACTTCCAGTGTCCAGGTTCCTCTGGTTAGTTGTGGAGTTGTATGAAGAAGCAGAGCGGCAGTGATCACGCAGCCACACGTAGTTAAAATGCATCAGCGTCCCTCCATAGTTCAGCTCTGGTGATTTCATATATACGGGGGGGTTAATAACGAAATCTGTGATAACGTTAAAAAAAATAATAATAATAATAATAAATAAATAAATAAATAAGGCGTGCACAAACTGGGTTAAAGGTTGCTGTCAAACTCACCAAGACAATCCTCCAGTGTCCGAAAAGTAGCAAAAGTCCTCCATGGCAACGCCGTGCTTCTGAGACTACGCAGCAGCTTAGCCTGTCTCAGTATGTTCCTGTGCGACCTGCCAAACATTTCAGGTGCAGACACAGACAAACACAAATGCACAAAAAAATATTAAAAGCCAATAAACCCGAAGTTTAAAATGATTTTCCAGTAAGTATCCCAGTAATCCGACCTGCTGCAGCGTGCTTTGTGCATGTAGGGGTGTGTGTGTGTGTGTGTGTTTCTCCCTTTAGCCCATTTAAGCAAGTCTTAAATCTTATAAAAATTTCTTGGCATATTGTAAAAGTCCAACTTAATGATTAAACCACTGCTCCTGCAGAATTTCCATAACGACAGCTGTGGGGTGTTCTTCTTTGAGGTTTTTCTTTTCTTTTCTTTTTCTTTTTTTTTTTTTTGCGGCAGCTGGCGTCAGTGAAGTTGCATTACTGCCATCTTCTGGATTTGAATCACATCAGAAAACTTGGATCTCCTGGCCCCTGTGCTCAGAGAGGAGTCGAGGCAACAGGAATTCAACAGCAGCCTGTGACACTTCTGCCTCTAGACCTTTTAATTTTAATTAAACGCACAATGTTCGCAATATGACAAGAATCATATTTATTTATCACAGCCATGTTGAAGGGTAGAGCGTTTGATGGCATAGTTTATCATCTTTAATAACTGCCCCCTTTTAGTCTATTTTCCAGCAAGCTTGGGAGTAGGAGGGCTTTTTGTAAGGACTTAACAGCTATTTGCATGAGGAGCAGAGACCAAGCCCAAATGTTGCTTGCTGACCCTTATTTTTAGGTGCCAGGCATTAAGAGGCTGGGTCATATTAGTGGGTAGCTGATAGAAATCTGTTTGCTGGCTCCCTCTGGAGTAGAAATTGGCAGTCCAACAGGGATCTTAAACCCATTAGCTGGCTTAATACCCCTTTTCTTGCCTCCTGTTTACCACACTGTTTGTGTGTCTGTTTGTGTGTGCTACACAATGAAGAGCTGGCAGCATGTGGTTTGTATATACAAGCGGGATTTGGGGTGGGGAATCCTAAAATCCCGGGTAATGGGGTGCCAGATGGGGGAAATGACTCTAAACAGTATAAAGCTAGTATAAAAGTGTATAAAAGTGGAACTTGGAAAAACATCATGAGCTGATTACTCCTTCTGGAAGCAAGTCCTCTTAGTCAGCAGCCATGTTGAAACACATCTGGGAACTTACTTTGAAGCATTACCTTTCAATTTTTATTTTAATGCTCAACAGGATATAAAAGCTGCATGTACAAAACGTCAAGTCAAATCTGATAAAAATAAATGCTCAAAAGTTTGTTAACTTTGCCCTCAAACAAAATTTTGAAATATTTTCCCCTTAAATGTTTTCTTTGCTGTTGCAAAATTCTCCCATATAATTCAGAATCCTTTCAGTGCCATGTCTCTCTCTTATGATGTCTCTTTAGTTACCCAGGACCTAACCTAGCAATGACCATGGATACCACAGTCCATCACTGTAAACTGTACCACAATACTGCAAACTCAGTTTAGCCTGTGCTATCCATTTTAACTTTTATAATAACATGAAATTATTATCATGAGATTCCACAATATGAAATAACCAGATAACTTCAGCAACACATCATGTACAGATCCATTGTCTGATTAAAAAAGTCTAACATGGGTAAGACTTTAAATTGCCATCCATCCATCCATTTTCTTCCGTTTATCATATTCAGGGTCACGGGTGGGGGCTGAAGCCTATCCAAGCTACCAGGGCGAGAGGCGGGGTACACCCTGGACAGGTCGCCAGTCTGTCGCAGGGCTAACAGAGAGACAGACAACCATTCACGCTCACATTCACACTTATGGCCAATTTAGAATTACCAATTAACCTAATCCCGCTAACTGCATGTCTTTGGACTGTGGGAGGAAGCCGGAGTACCCGGAAAGAACCCACGCAAACACGGAGAGAACATGCAAACTCAGGGCCTTTCTGTGTGGAGTTTAAATTGTGTGGAATTTAAATTGCCAGTTTATAAAATTTAACTTGCTGAGTAGCCTTTACCTTTGAATATAATCTCTCATTTTCCTCTCCTGCCATCTCTTTCTTGCATCTTTATCCATTTCTGAGAAGGAACTGACCTCCCTGGAAACTGCAACTTCAGCAAATCTAGACAAACATAACTAACAGACACACTGTGTACCAAACTGTACAGAAGAGTTTGTGTGTTTGGTGATATTTGCTGAGCTGTTTGAAACATTACATTTGAGATTATCTGCCACTTAAAAAAAATATTCCATGACAAATTAAACAGATAAAGGTTCTGGAGTTGATTCCGAGTGTTGAACTTACATTTGGTAGCTGTTCACTGGAACCCTTAATGTGAGGTTCAGAGAGATGTCGATGCAAGTGAGGGAGACCATCATTAGGCTAAAAACCCAAAATAAACGTATCAGAGAGAGAGAGCAAAAACTTTTTTATGAGTGGCCAAATCAGCAATCTGGTACATTCTTACAAAGAAGAAATGCACTGGCCAGTTCAGCAACACCAAAAAGGCCTGAAAGACCACAGAAGACAAATAAATTAGATAATCACAATTCACAACATCTAGCCAAGACAAGCACACCCTCAAGGAGGTAGGCGCATCATTGTCAAGGTCAACAATCAAGAGACATCTTCATGAATGTAAATACAGCGAGTTTACAACAAGGTGCAAACCACTGATTACACTCAAGAACAGGAAGGCCAGTTTAGATTTTGCCAGAAAACATCTAAAAGAATCTGCACAATTCTGAAAAAAATCTTTGGACAGATGAAACCCAGATTAACTTGTACCAGAATGATGGACAGAGAAAAGTATGGAGAAGGAGAGAAACAGCTCATGATCCAAAGCAAACCGTGTTATCTGCTGGGCATGTATAGCTGCCAGTGGAACCAGGTCACTAATGTTTATTGATGACTGCTGATAGAAGAAGCAGGATGAGCTGCGAAGTGTACAGGGCTATACTCTGTGCTGGGATTGAGCCAAGTGCTGCAAAACTGACTGGACAGCACTTCAGACTGCAAATGGATAATGACCCAAAGCACACTGCAAAAGCAACCCACAAGTTTCTCAAGGCAGCGAAATTGGATATTCTTCAATGTCCAAGTCAGCCACCTGATCTCAACCCAATAGAGCATGCTTTTCAGTTATTAAATACAAAACTGAAGGCAGAGAGACCCACAAACAAGCAGCAACTGAAAGTGGTTGTAATAAAGGCCAAGCAAAAGATCTCAAGTGTCTGGTGATGTCCACAGGTTCTAGATAGGATTTTCATACAAGTATTAAAAACAATCCTTATATTTAAAATTCTCTTAGCTTGTCCAATTATTTTTGAGCCTCTGAAAATGGGGGACAGTGTATAAAAACTGTTGTAATTCCTAAACAGTGAAGCACTTTTGTTTAAACCCTTTAAATTAAAGATGAAGGCACATCATTATTGTTTGATTTAAAATCCATTATGTTGGTGTCCAGAGGCAAAATTATCAAAAGAATGCGTGACTCTCCACACACCTGTAAATGAGTACATTTATATTTTAAAATCTGCATAAAAAAACCCTTTAGAAATGGTGCATGTGGGAATATATGGGCCACAGAGGTATTATTAATCTGAGGTAAGAAGGGCTTCCTGCTCACAGTCTTCCTTTTGACTCCAGTGGTCCACTGTATTAATCCTAATCACACATGTGCATGTTGCAACACTGATGTCATCTGTAATCACTCAGTAATGTATCAGTAATGTAATCACACTACTTTCTCAATGATTGCTGTAATCGCGTTTTTGGATTAGCACACTGCAGCTGCAACCATCACACTGCAGCTGGGAACGCTATGTTCCAAACTGAGGTCCTTGCAAGCCAGCTGTTGGAATCACCAGTACTACGTTATTTTGCTTCCCTGTGGCTTGAGAGGGGAGCCCTGCTGAAAATGCTGCGGTAATGTTGCATTCTTGCACTGTAGGAAATTTAGCATTTTGTGGGCCTTGAAAATGAAAATGTGACAATGTATGATGAGCCCACCAGAATGTAAAGGTGAAAGGTCATACAACACAATATATCTTTTAATCACCCACACAGGTTTTGAATTCGTTTTAGACTTTTTGATAAAAATGAGATAGTACAGCTGAAGCAGATTGTGAACAAAAAAATGGTCAAGGATTTTGAGCATGTAATTAAATAAACATAAACCCAAATGAAGCATTAAATAGGTGCCTACGTCACATAAGTAGATGACGGTGCAATAAACGCCGCAGAACAAAAAACCTTTAATGCTGTGATTCCCCAGCTCACAGTGAGCACGTGAATGCAGCAGGAGCCAGCCCCTCTGAGCAGCAGTCAGTTGCATGTTTACTCGCTTTGTCAGCGGTGTCCCCGCAGTAGTTATCTCATGTACCTCACCTACCGCTGATCAAATCTTTGGACTTTTGTCTCAGACAGTGACTTATCTCATAGGCAGGACTCCTTATCAGCAGTTTTTGGTCAGTGTCTTGCGGACTTTGATCGGGGGGTAAATCAGGTTCACTGTGTTTTTTTTAATCTAACGGGGAAAGATGACGTTAAAATCCAATAAAAACGATCCCACTGTCACACTGGAGCCCGTGAACAGTGTCCGGACAGCCCTTTCCGACCTGTACCTGGAGCAGCTCCTTCAAAACAAACCAAAGTCTGACAAGGTAAAGTGATGCTTTTTTTTTTTACCTTATTATTTTCTTTAGACCCCTCAGATTTCGCTGTTCCGGGAAGCAGACATGGGGACATATGACCGTTGTTTATTTCTCGACAAGATCTCTAAAAATAGACCCAGTTATGTTTTCATAATGCAGCAAACAGCAGCTGAATTTGTTCATCTCTTAAACAAAGAACTCGACATTTAGATCTTTACTGTGAAATCAGCTGGTCTGTGTTAGCAGCCACTGCATTGCTCAGCATTAAGTCAGCCTTAGCTTGAAACCAGAAGACATTGCTGTGGCAATTTCAGTTCTCCATTTCTCGCAAAACTGCATATGGAAGTCTTTTGGGAACTTGGTGAGAGGTTTTTAGCTGTGATCATAAGACAAAGTTCCTGTATATTACAGAGCCACATATATTGTATTATTAAACCCTCAGGCTTTTAATCATGTGAACAACTGTAAGTGTAACAGTAAAATCATGTCAAAGTAGCATCTCAGGCTTACTTTATTTTCTGGGACAGTGTTTTGTTTTTTGTTTTTTCTTTCTTTCTTTTACAGTTTAAAAAAACTAATGTGTAATTTTGCCTACAGCCATTACTGGGCCAATGCTGAGGAGTCGGTTTAAACAAACACGTGAGGGGTGTTTACACCATACTGTCAGGCTTTTGTTTAAACTTGTTTCTTGTTTTAAACTTTAAACTTGTTTTTCTTAAGACCTGGAGTATGTCATGAAAACACTCTTCATGACATACTCCATGTCTGCCTTTAAGGTGGTAAAACACTTAACATATATGACCAAAAAGACATTTAGATAATTTGGAAAGAGACAGGTATGATAAAACCCAGCCTTAAATCCTTGACACCCATTAGGCCTGGATCTGATGTCCAGCAGTACAGACTTGGCAAATGCCGTCTAAGAATTTGAAAAGTCAGCACTGAGCTACTGAGGGAAATTGGAAAGGGAGGAAACTTCTTTCCTGACATCAGCAGTTTGCAGCTTAGTAGCCTTGAGTTACAATCTCGCCTACATATCCTTCTGCTCAGTGCTAATCAGCATGTCTCTAACTGAGGTCACATGGTGCCATTATCTTACAGGGGGAAATGGTGTATGTGATATCCATCATGGACGATTAATGCTAAGTTGTTTTTTGTTTGCAGACCTGTACTGAGTTATGCTACTAACTCTTCAGACTTAAGAACTGTTCACTGCCCTCCTTAGGTCTTAAGACAAGTTTAGGCAAGACAGGCATCAATGAGCATGTGACGCAGACTCTCTGGCAGTTCTTTCTTTTGTTTTCCTTTTTTGTGATAAGCCCATTACCCACACTGTGTTCAAATGTCAACTATTGATTGCCTACTGTGTTTCTTCGAGAGATCAATAGGAGAAAAACTGTAAATCCTCCATTGGGGAGGGCTTATGATTAATATCCCTTTACTTGAATGCACCAGTGCATGTAAGAAAGAAACTGTACAATCATGTAATCTGTGTTATATTAGGTAAGTAGGCCTACTGTGTGCACAAAAGCAAATGAAACAATTGCTATGGATTTTTATAGTGAATTCATTTATCCAGAGATGGATGGTGATCCAACATGCCCTATCACATTCTGGTTTGTTTAATGCTGTTTCTTTACCCTGATGCTCCTCCATACCTTGAACCAGCATTAAAGTTTCTAGTAGGACTTCCTGAGCACACTTATTGTAGCATGGCATATTACCAGTTATTGAAGCACAGCTAATACCTTTAATTAAATGTTTATCTCATTACACTCTGAGTGTCGGAGTTGACAGAGCTTGCAATATCAATATCCTGATGAGACACATTTTATTAAAAGGCCCTTTAGTGCTAATCCACATGTAATCACACAAGATAAGAGATACTTCTGTTACTTTCTTCAGATAGATTCAGATGTTTTGTGACAAAGCAGATTATTGAGGAGATCTTTCCTGCTCCTTTTCTGAGGTTCAGCCCTTTGATGAGAGGGTATAAAGTCTCTGCCTTTATGCTTTGAAGCCAACTCCTTAATATTTGTCCATTTAACAGTTATTATTCTTTTTTTGTGAAATGAACGATTCTAGGAATAAGAATATGACACCCAAAAGGAAGAAATCAGTGTGTGGTGTTTCAGTATTTTTTAAATTGCTGTGCAGATTCTTTTCCTCAGGGAGAATGTAATTTGTTCATCATACAACCTCAGCTTAACACTCCCTCCTGGTCCTGCACAGTCCTGATACCTAACAGCACATGCACGGCTGGTAAATACCTATCACGTTGCACAGAAAAATGACTGGTGGACCGTCGTGACTCCTGCATCCGGCCATAAGACTCACCAACACAGGAGTAGTTTCTAAACCCAGAGGTGGCTTTTGTGCAGCTAAGGTTATTGGTGAAGAGGAGGAGGGTGATAACCATTGGTTTATTGTAATGCTGATGCTGGAAGGTAGATAACATATTTTTTTGCTGAAGCAGTGCTGATGTGTCATATTCATGCAGACAGTTTGCTGATGCAGGTAATCATCTCTCTCTGAAGTGACCAAATTATAAACCCTTTGATACTGTGCACTCATTGACCTGTGCTGAAGTTATTACATGGTATCTTATCTTGTACGCAATAGATTTAATGTAATTCCTTAGTGTCTTGATTTGTCAGGGGAGCTATATGGCTGTCTTCTCTCACAGTGATGTTGACACTATGGAAGTAGCATGGATGAGTATGTCATGCTTTTAGACTCTTCTTTGGGTTCATTTGGGTGTAAAAGCATAGTATGAATCCATTTGTTTGACTTCTGTACCAAACATTCAAGCACTATACATTGTAGTGAATTAGTTTTGCTGCTTTAAAGCTTTTGTTCACGGGGATCACCTCATGACACTGCTGGTATCCATGACCACATGAACCTGGTGGACCAGATGACTGGATGTGGTTAATGAAGTGTGTTATAATGCCGAGTTAATTTTCAACTTTGAACATATGTTGAAAGTGCAAAGGAAACATAGCTGTTGGCACACATGAGCAGAAAGTGTTCGCTGCAGTTATTAGAAAGACTAGTAAATTAATGATCTGATCTGACCAGATGAGCATCATAGTGAATGGTGTGATACAATAAATCTTTTTTCTTTCTTTATTTTAACAGGCAGCTATGCAAACCTATGAGAATAAGGGGGCTGACTTTTACACCAATGGCAGTGCTGGACACAGAAATTGCACAGAGGTGCCCAGGATGAAAGAAGTGGCATTTGAAAAGAATCCTTCAGAGCCAATGGTACGTAATCACCCTCCATATTCACTCAGTGTTTATGTTTTAAATTTTGAGTGACTGATTCCTCCTCATTCACTGTGGTCTTTGTCTGCAGGGGGTCACTCTGAAAATGAACGACAAACAGCGATGCACAGTGGCCAGAATATTGTATGGGGGGATGATTCACAGACAAGGTGATTAGGCACATCTTGGTTCGTTTTTAATGTTTGCAGGGATTGTGCAGGGTGGTGGAATGATACTAATGTAGCCACATTGTCACCTGTGTGCCCTGAAAAAGGTCTATCTGATGTCCTGATTAGTGGTTACAGTATTGGAGAATCAATAAGATATCTTACTTGAATGTATTCACTCCACCCATCCTGGATTTTTCTTTCTTTCCAGGGTCTATACACGAAGGGGACGAAATAGCAGAAATCAATGGAAAAACTGTGACAAACCAAACTGTAGATCAGCTACAAAAGATCCTGGTAAACTGACACCTCATAACTTGTGACAGTTATGTTTGGTGCTATAGTAAATCACATGTTATTTCCCTCAGCATGGCTAAATATGTCTAAATCTTTACATACAGAGAGAAACCAATGGAGTTGTCACAATGAAGATCATTCCCAACATGAAAGGTCGATCCCGAGCCTGTGAGGTAACAACACGATAAGCAGAGTGTGCACAGTTTTAGTCTTGTTGTGTTTATAGTGAATTTTGCGGTTCATATTTATTCTCTCTAAGTTACTTTCTAAATTTGCATGAGTAAAACCAAGACGGCCATCTTTTCTTTTTCATGTCAGAGTACAGTCAAAGATTAGTTTGATTACTTTTCTCCCACTCTTTTTCTTACTTGCCTAAAATGATTTTGTTTAGGTGAATCTGCTGTTAGTCAGTGAACAAACCAGGTGACTATAAACCTAGTTTAAATTTAAAGAACATCTCTCATTGGTGCTAGTTTGACATGAAACACGTTGGTAGTGTGTTTCATTCTGCCATCTAGTGGCCACAGCCTGTTTCTCCAGCAGTCATTCATGTATTTCATGTGGCATAAAAATGGCTGTGCTTGATTTAACAACATATTGCCTGTAATATGCTTTTAAGTACAAGAAACATTAACTTAAAAGAGCTTTAAATGCCATATATATATATCTTTCATATAAAAATATATTTCCCTCTCTGCATTAAGCTGTCCTTGCTGTGGTCAGTGATGGCAATCTACTTTAAAGCTTGTACTCATTTAATATGTAGGCTTAGTTAATAAACTTACAAAGAACCTAATTTTTGGTGACCCAGGTCTCTCCATTGCACCCATTTTTGTGCACATTTGGGGTGTACGTTTGTGTAAACCTCCAATGGAGTGTCTTGGGGAAACCACAAATAAATGTTCATGATCTCTACTAACATTAGTAATGATTTGCCCTGATGAGAACTTACATATGTCCCTGCTGTGGTCTTTGACAGTTTAGTCAAGGTTTGTACTTAAGGATTTTAATCTGCGATATGAAAAAAAAAAAAAAAAAAAGCTTTTTAAGAAGATACCAGTTAGTCATTCGCACAAGTACGCCTTGTGCCTTAATTAGAAATTTAGCTATTTCCACAGTTTGAAATGAGCTGTCCAAGATCATATCAGGAAGTTGTATACTAGTATTCTACTTCAGGGTGAATCCACAGTTAACACTAGTAGAATCTTCATGGAATTCAGAGAAACTGTAAAGATTAGAATGTTCATAGTAGAAACTTTATTCCCAGCTGACCTTAAGTAAGTGTTGAGTGATAAATGAGCACTTTGGTAAGGTCAGCAGTTTATAAGTAATATCCATCCATTTTGCTCACAGGGGAATTAATGAGATTTGTTCTTAATCTCCAGATGTACATGAGGGCCCAGTTTGATTATGACCCTGCCACAGACGACCTCATCCCTTGCAAAGAGGCAGGTCTGAAGTTTCAAACTGGTGACATCATTCAGATCATCAACAAGCAGGATCCAAACTGGTGGCAGGGCAGAGTGGAGAACAGCGCTACTGACTTTGCTGGACTGATACCCTCCCCAGAGCTCCAAGAATGGTTAACGGCTCTTTAATATACCACTCAGCCACAACATTAAAAATACTGACAGGTACAGTGAATTGAATTAGTGTTCTGCTTGGAAACCTTGCTCCCTGGCCTCCCCATTCACCAAGCAGTACAGTGTGCCCCACCAGAAGAGAAAAACTGGTCAAGAACATGACAAAAAGCTCAATCCAAGCAATTATCCATGGGGTCTGCCCGTAGCAAGCCCAATCCACAAAAACCCAACCCCTCAACTCACAGGATCCAAAGGATCTACTAACAACATCCTATTGCTAGAAAACACAAGGCACTCTCTAGAGGTCACCGGGTCACCCCACTGGGTCAGAGCTGTTTTCTCAGGGGAGCTATATGGTGGGGACGTACACCATATAGCTCCCCATGTACAGCGGGGATGTACACAATATATGACAATTAGTTTTAACGTTGTGGCTGACTTATACTGCAGAGTGAAGGTGAGAACTATGCCAAATGTTCTCATCTTAACCTAAATACCTGTTTTCCCTGCAGGAGGGTTGCCAGTAAAAGCAAGGCTAAAGAGGGCACTCAGTCCTGCAGCCCATTTGGAAAGAAAAAGAAGTGCAAGGACAAGTACCTAGCTAAACACAGCTCTAGTGAGTAGAACACTACAATTCTAAATCCCGCAGTTTCCTTCACTTTTTCTCTACTGTGACTTTATCTAAAACCAAATCCCTTGTTTTGCAGTTTTTGACCAGCTGGATGTGATTTCTTATGAGGAAGTTGTTCAGCTCCCAGCTTTTCAAAGGAAAACACTGGTGCTTATTGGTAAGCCTCCTAGCTCAGTTACATTGTGAGCCATTTTTGATAATCAGTAGTAATCCACATGTATGCACATGTTGAAACGTTTTCCTCTCACAATACATCTCAAAATACAAATGCACTTTAGTCTAATGGTTAAAAATGTTGCAAATGCACAGAAGTCCAGTACAACCTTTAAAATTATCTCACGCTCATCTAGGAGTCACTTTTACACTGATAGTTTGGTCTGAAAATATTTGGACAGTGGCACATTTTTAATTCCTGCTTTCTACGCCACCTTGATAGATTTGAAATGAAACAACCAAGATGCAGACTTTGAACTTTAATTAAAAGCATTAAATTATGTAAAGTTTAGAAAATGTAACAAATTCACATGATCATAAATAAAATATTCATTTTTAAAACTTTGTCCAGAATCCTTTGCAGGCACTGAGTGCCTGAAGTCTGGAACTCAAGAACATCACCAAAGAATTAGCGTCTTTGTTTGTGATGCTATGTCAAGCCATTACTGCAGCTGCCTTCAGTTGCTGATTGCTCGTAAGACTGTCTTTAGTTTTGTCATCAGCAAGTGAAATCCATGTTTGATTGGGTTAAGATCAGCTGACTGATATAGCAAAATATTCCACTTCTACCATTCAAAAACTCCTGATTTTGCAGTATGTAATGGGTCATTGCTCATCTGTACTGTGAAGCACCATCCAGTCCACTTTACTGCCTTTTGCTGAGTCTGACCAGACATTATATTACCATGTACTTTATAGTTCATTCAGCTGCTTCTGTCTTCTATCACATCAACTGTATATTTAACCAAAACTGATGAAAGCGTAACTAGTTCAGTTTGGGTTTGAATAAAATGTCCTTAAAAGTTACTAGTATTTTGAAAATCCTTTTTTTTTTTTCAGGTGCGCCTGGTGTAGGAAGGAGTCATATTAAGAATGCACTGTTGACACGATACCCTGAGAAGTTTTCCTACCCTTCACCACGTAAGCAGACTCACAGTCTTTTCTTCCCGTAGAGTGCCTCAGTTTGCTACTGTCCATGGACTAATTCTTTAACTTTCATTCTGCAGACACAACCAGACCCCAACGTAAGGATGAGGAGGATGGAAAGGAATATTATTTCATCTCCAATGAAGCCATGACCAAGTGCATCTCTGGAAATGAGCTACTGGAGTACGGCAGCTTCCAGGGTTACATGTTTGGTACCAAAATTGAGACCATCCAGAAGATCCATGAGCAGGGCAAGATCGCTCTGCTGGATGTAGAACCACAGGTTAGCAATGACGTGTTGGTGTGAATTACAAGATGTTATTACTATTATTTCACTTGTACTACTATTTCAACATTTCTCAGAGTCACATAAAGTCAGTAAATACTTTTATGCTTCATTTGAAAGCTTTTTTCGTTTCTAAAGTTCTTTAGAATTTAGGCGCTTACCTACATAAACTAAGCAACAGGTTCACTCAAAGGGAGGAAAATGCACAAGGCTAACTTCATGCCCATTAGCCTAACCACTTTATTGAAAATAATGTAGTACAGACTCAACAATTACATTATTAGCTGTTGTTTTGGTAGCTATGGCTGTTCTTTGTGGGAATCGGAACATTTGGCTTGTTAGGCCTACTATGCACCTTTGTCAAAGCAAAGATATACAACTGTATATTCCCCTACAGTGAGTTGCTATTGTACCCATATACATACAGTAAAGTGTGCATAAAAATGGTAATGTAGTGTATTGTATGATTGTCTAGACTGAATTAAGAAAATCCCCTAAAATGAAAAGGCATTCCTTTGAGTGAAAGACGCACTCCTTACAGGTAGTAGGATGCAGGAAGTAGGATGGTAAATACATTAATTACTTGGCCTACACACTCAAAAATATCCAACATACACTAATAATTACAGAAATCACACAGGTAAACATAATAAAAATAGACAAACAAGTTTGAACATAGTTTAAACAGTCTCTGCAGAATTATTTCGTTTTTCTTGCCTATTTGTAGTCATTAGCCTTCAAATTAAATGTAAAGCTGCATTAAGGGTATTTAGGAAAGAATGGCTCAACCTCCTAAATACATACCCTCAAAGCACAGAGTTAGCAGTTTCTTGCACTGCAAAAACTTTTCATATGTTCCTAAACATTGTCATGTTAGGAGGACATTTAAAGTATCAAATGTGCAAAACACACTGTAGTTCATCAATGTAACACTAAATTCTTCTTGCAGACCTTGAAACTCTTGCGGACAGCTGATTTTGCACCTCTAGTGGTTTTCATCGCTCCAACCAACACAGCTCCCCAGGTGCTACATCTTTATCTGAAAATACTTGAAATGCTTTAAAATCACAAAATTCAACAGCTACAAGCTGCTAATCATCTGTGTCTTCTCTCCTAGACGGAAAACCTGCAGATGATCCAGAAAGAGTCGGACTCCATTTTGAGCACATACGGACACTTCTTTGACGTGGTTCTCATCAACAACGATGTGGACGAAAGTGTTAAGGGTGTGGAGGAGGCCATGGAACGAGCCACGTCCAGCCCTCAATGGGTGCCTGTATCATGGGTGTACTGACAGATGTCTGGCACCACTATTATACCTTTTGTTTGTTGAATAGCAGTGCAATATCACTCCTTACGCAATGCCCCACGTGTCTTTGGGCTTACTTTTTTGTAAATGTTAATTGTCACAGAGATTTTTTGCACAAATGTGTTTTAAAAAAAAAAAAAAGAAGCAATACGTAGACAGGGTTATCTCAGAGAGTTGAGAGCCTCACCAGGGATGGTTTATTTGGTTGTTTTAAACATTTGTGCTTCAGGGGCTAACTGGTTATGTTTTGGTGCCGTACACCCTTGTGATTGTTAGAAAGTTAGAAAATGCAAAACAGGACCACAACTGTGAATGAAATCCTCACTTTAAAGTAACTGGATTTTAACATGTATAATCAGGATTCTGGATTCATCATCTTCTTTGTTTCTGTTCTCATTAGACTGTCATGACATTGAGATTCTGAAATTGTTCATGCCGCCCGTGTCACTCCATATATCAGTGTTTGTCACAGAAAACCTTTCAGTAAATCTTTATAGTCACACAGAATTGTATACCTCATAGGGTACTAGAAAAGGCACTTTTAAACAAAAAATAAATGTCCCAGCTCTGTTATAACTGCTTCTTTGAATGTGTTTTGTTAAAATCTGTTCCGTAGACCTCTTAAGGAATTATTTTGACAGTTTTCTTGTTATTAGGTAATCTCCTAAGTGCATTCCTTTCATTAGATCCACAAACATGAAACAATATCTTTGAACTGAAATATAAAGGTTGATATTTTCTTATTGTTTAGGAATCTGGACTAGATCTTTGCTGCCTAATTTGGTTCATCATATCAGGGCAGATATATCACATACTTCAAATCTCTCTTATCATTTTGGACTTAGACAGAAGTAGTGTGGGGGGCGAAGGGTTCATGTCTGCCTGAATATTTCAGAGAGCATCATAGCTCAAGGCTGCCATCAATAATAGATCAAGGCGTTCATGTCTGAATGGTAGCATACAAGCATTGCACCTGTATCAACCACATTGCAATTCCTCCCTCATCCACAGTGTGGAATAAACACTTACAGGCTGTACGTGACAGTGAATTTCAATCCAGTTCAGCTTTGCACTGAATTCGTAGATGTGTACTGAATGAAATTAAAATACATCACTCCATGGATAAACATTTCTAAGTATGCAAACAAATGACACTGTTTAACTCTTAATTTATTGTATCTAATGTGCATTTGAATTAAATATATCAAAATAACGTAATAAGGTAACAGATGGTGTAGAAGCAAAGACATCTTAGAAAAAACATGCATTTTATGTAATAATGTCCAAATTAGATTATTACGCCTAGCAGGAGGACAAGGAAGCCCATAACACTTTGATAAAGCTCTATTTGTATACAACTTTTTAAAAATGAGTCTCTGCATTTTACACA
>VUQI01030276.1:0-20393 GCA_015106735.1 Paratilapia polleni | reverse complement strand
CTCTGCATTTTACACATTTATTGAAAGAAAATTCAGATGATCACTGACCAGAAATAAAAAAGAATAATAAAACCACGCTGCATAAACATTTTGGTTCTTTTAAGTGCCTGTTTGAGACTTAACAAAGACACATAAGTGTGCAAATACAACTTAAATCACACATTTAAAGAAGTTGCGATTTCAGTTTTCTTCACCAACTGATTAGCTGTGTTAGATCTCAGGATTCTATCAAATGCAACAAACTCATGTATAGTAACCAGCTGGGTTTTCTGAAATTTTTATCAAGTGCCAGCTGTACAACATCTTGCACAGTATAACTGAGGTCACCATAACAAAGGGGACGTTTACCGATGCAGCATTAACCAATAGCGGGGTTAGCACTGAAGTAAAGCTGTCCTTTGATGCCACCAAGTGGTTGAATTGGGACAACTACAGCTTCTCTGAGATTATATTGCAAGCTAAGAATAGGATTCTTCAATTCTGAGACAAATTTATACCCCAAAACATCATGAAATCTAAAATATAAAATTGTTGTAGTTGCATTAAAGATGTGTCGTTACTTTACTTTCAAACTTTAGTAGAAGTCCTGGGGATAATAATTTGTTATTTGCCAAAATTTAGACAAATAACTAGTACACATCCCCATGATTTTTTTTTCTCTTCTAGTATGTGACACTTGATGCATGATTGAACCACATGAAGCACTTTGGTTTTACTTTGTATAAAAAAATGTAGAAATACCATTATTCATTACAGCATTAGGGATAGCTTAGCACAACCAAATGTATAACCACATATACACATACTATTAATGGATGTAAATGCAAAGAATTAAAGGAAACAGAGTTTGCTTTCCACCACACAAGAAACCAGTCTCGAAAACAACTTACGTTTACTTAGTCTTGCAAGATATTTCAGTTTGTATGGTTTACTAATGCTGCAGAACAAGCCAACTGGTGTGTCATGTGGGATCATGTTAAATTTAGTGGACTTGATATGTAACTGGATGTTTGGGTTATTTATTTTACCAGGCTAAGGATTTCACCAATATTAATAACCTGCCCAACAACACAGATGTCCAAAACAAACCAGACAATCAGCAGGATTGTAATGCAATATTTTTCACAAGGCTCACATACTCAAGGATTTAAACATTTGTCTAAATGGAGTGTTTTGCCAAAAGCAGGACCTCCACAAATCCTTATTTATTACCATTATAGATTTTTTTTTTCACATTAAAGTAGCCACAGATAAAACTCAGTTCAGGCACACTGATTTCCAATTACTGTAAATCATTTGATCCTGTAGCAGTGATAGTAGCTTCCACTCTCTTGGGGTTTATGGTACAGTAATAAAACTCTGCTTCATTATCATCTTTAGCTTGTTCTTCTTGCAGTATCTTTGAAGACAATATATTTGGGGCAGCTGTCAAGAGCAACAATATTTTTAAAGGCTGACCTGGCAAATTTCCTCAAGAACCGCATGTGTAATGCTATGCCATCAAGATCTGACTGGCCAAACCATCACCAAGATCAAAAACTGCATCATTAAAAAGATAAAGGCTGCAAAACAAAGTGTTTAAAATCAAGTTTTTGTTACTTAACCTCTGATTAATCTCTAATGAATCGTAGTTCTTGTTTTACTTTGCTTGTTTTGCTCACCCTCTGGAGGCAGGGATGGTCCCCAGGGGTCAAGCTTGTGAACATATACCGTAAAAGAGCCTGTCACATTAAGTATACATATGCAATTTACAGTATCATAGCTAATGTAGTGCAGATTAAATATAGGTGGAGCTTTGTTCTTCAGACCAAAAGGTTAGTAATTTGTTTTTGTTTTTTAGGTAGGTTGACTGCACTAGAGCCACATCCATATTTACTATGAACGATAACAGGCACCTAGGCTACTGCTTAGCTCGCCACACCCCCTTTCGAGGAACGCCATTTTGTTGACAGACAGACTTACCATCAAAATAAGATCCTTTTGAGGAGCTTTAAAAGCAAGTGTGGCTACAACATGTTATGCATTTAAATTAAACACAAGTATACGCCCAATAATAGCATCTACAGTTAAAAACAACGCTTCGCAAGCCATAAAACGGCGTGTTTGAAGTCTCCGGCCACCCATTTCAACATGAAACTCGCCGCGATTGACGTCACCGAGCCATCTTTGTCCACCTAATCCAGGCGGCCGTTTATTACACCTTCATTACAGCACGGACTCTGACAGCACCGGGCTCTAGTAATAGCCTGCCAAGTGCCGCAACGCCGTAGAAATAGGAAGAGTTTAAAAAAAAAAAAAAAAAAAGCTTTTGTAGCGAGGAGACACCTCTCTGTGGCAGATTCAGTGCTCCTCCTAGGATATATAGGCAGGCAAACGCCACAATAACCAACCAAAGGCTGCCAGAGGGTAGAGAGGAGCGCAGAAGGCAATCCACATCCATCTGCCAGCCACTTAGCACGCGCTAACATTTCCAGTCCGGATTTCAGCACAGCTGTCTCGCTGCTACCAGGAAAATGTAAGTACACATCATTTAAATGTTGCTTTTTTCAAATCCGAATTTATATAATTACAATTTCGTCCTCACGACTGATGTTGGGAGGCTTTGTGGGGATTTATGGTGTCTGAATAGTGTTTCTTAGCCGTCCTAAACTGCGGATATTAATCACTGCTGTCATGCTTATCATTGTGAAATATCACTGTTGAATCTAATTTCACAGCTGTCTCTCTCTGATAATGTGACCCAAAAGTGAAGAGGCTAACGCGTCGGCCTAACCTTGGAGCAGACGGTGCCATCGGGTTTATCTGTTATTAAACCCATTATTAGCCTTATTTTCTGTATTTACACAGTAAACGAGATCCGTGTTTATCGACTGGCTTTTTCATTATTATTATTGTTATTTTGTCGTCAGCTGGATTTCACTTGAGCCAGCACGTACGCATTTTTTCCAGTTTGGACTGGTTTGATTTGAAAAGGACACCGTCTGTGTGATTATACCCACAGGCTAATTAAAGCCAAATTTATTTATATATTTATAAAACGTCGTGTACCATAAAGCCATCTTCCCTTGCTGAACAGTTCCAGTGCATTATTTTTCTGTTGCTCACCCATAGGTGACGATTAGGCTAATTCTAGAAACAGCAAGGACATAATGATGAACAAGCCATACTAGCTGTTTCACCAGCGCCAGTCTATTAAGATTAAGAAGCCTGTTGAACACACCTTCGACGACATTCGACAGATACTCCATGAAACTTCTTATAGACGTTATTATTAGCTCTGAATTAGGCTTAGGCCTAGTTTACGTGATATTTGCAACCTACAGCGGGGGGTGGGGATAGCCTAGCCTCCTACTGTATGTCGTCGATTGTAGTGCGAGGGCGGACAGCTATATATCTCACCACAATACATTCTGGTTGTGTCCTCATGCTTAAATGGAGCTTGTAAATGGCTTTCTTCCCGCATCTGTTAGTTCCCTTTTTCTGGGTTTTGACTCCACGTGAAAAAGGGTGGGCTGAGGAAAGGTAGCCGTGACAGCCTTCTCTGTCAGCATTCGCATAGCAGGCAGTTTAAAGGTTGAAACAACCTGGTTCCGACGCACGACCTGTCATTCATCAGTAGCATTGTGCCTGTTAGCGTTTTCTCTTTGGGCTGACAGTTACATTTGTCACCATATTTGGTCGTACTTGTACATTTAAGAGCTTAAAATACATCCTCCCTAATAAGGAACCTCCCCGCCCTCGACGTTGGCAGGCTGTAGGTGTATTTACAGGCCCGTCCTGCTCGCAGTGCACAGGGATGTTTCATAGGATATCATGTAAGCCTGGTCTGTGTGGGTATGTGGTCAGAAATGAATGTCGTGTGGGTTAGGATCCGGTGCCCAGCATCAAACAGAATGGGACAGACAGGCTGGGATCAGACAGTTTCATGCGGACTGCTGTGGCGCTGTCCAGTGCTGAAATGTCGCTCTCCAGTGCTGAAAATCAGTCAGCATGCTTTTCTATGACAGTGACAAACAGAAATCAATTGGACCAAGAGCTTTGTTTGAGTTTTTGTTCTGTCTGTCTATCTATCTATCTAGCTATCTATCTGGCTGGCTGGCTGCGTTAAGGATACCTAGGGTAAATGTTGAAATGCTTCCTCATTTCATCAGGGGCCTCTGAAAGCTCTATATAGTCCCATCAGTGTTGCAGCAGCCCTCCACAGGGCAAGACTATTTTTAAAAACCCTATCTTGAAAGAAGGTTGAATATATTTAGCTTTCATAGCAAATCTGACATTAGCAGTGGACTGCAGACATTGAGATGTGAAACCTTACCACAGTCTGCATCTTAGGTTAGGAGCTTTTATCAGATAAGTGTTCTGTTTGCATTTTGTTTTTGTTTTTTTGTTGGTTTTTTTTTTGTTGTTTTTGTTGTTTTCTCCGATTATGATCTAGGAAATGTGATGAAGCTGGAATAGTGGCACACAAATTCATTTGCTGGTAGGGTAGTTTATCAACTAACTATGCGTCTTTTTTTTAATATACTGTAAATGTAAACAATAATCTGTCCTTTTGCTCTAATGTGGAGAGCATGCAAACACTCTATTCAGTCCATTTTCTTTAAAGCAACGATTTTGTGCTGAAGTGGCACGCACATGATGATTTGATCCACCTGGCTCGATCAAATACAGCAGGCGGTTTTCACAGGTTGTGAAAGCTGGTGAGAAACCTTGTCACAGCACTAGCAACTCTTCCTGGTGCTAGTTTAGAGGTGATGACAGCGTGAACCTCTGTACACATTACGCCTTTGTGGTGGGACTCGTTCCTGGCGAGTGAAAAAAAGCTTGTAGCAATTACATACATGCAGACGTGTGTGCAACCTTTTTTTCACATACATGATGTAATTATACAGTAATTATAGGATAATAGTTGCTTTAGTCTAATAACATAAAACAGTATCAGTATTTTGCACATATTTATCTTTTAAGACATATATTATTATCAATATCACAGGTAGTTGTGAGTCTTTTGTATTTTTTGTTGGGTTGCTCATAGGGACAACCAGCACCATCAGGCAAACTAAAGGATTTGCTGTTGTTTAAGGATTAGTAATGTGCGAGTTTGCAGAGGTGACCTTTATACAGAGTTTTGCCTCACACTAGTGAAGCAGCTTAGTTACAACTAAGGTATGTTTGTCGTAATATGCTACAGGCTTAGCTTTATCATAGAGTGCTTGTTTACAGTCTCACTTTGTGCTTATTGATTTAGTTTGGATTTATAGGCGGAAACATGCTAGATCAAGCATGCTGAGCTACTCCACACTCCATGTAAAATCTAAGTATTTTTAAAGCTTTCTTGCTTGCATTTTATGAATTGCTGCTACATCAAGCAGCATAACTTTCAAGGTTTATATTTAAAATAGCCACAAATTATTACTGAAGAAAAATGTATATTTGTGGTTGTAATTTGCGCCTGCTGTTGATTCATTCTCCATCTCAGTGATGAGGTACATATGCTTTTTTTTTTTTTTTTTTATTATAGAGGAGCCTCTGTCTTCAAAATAGACAATTTTGTTTCTACAGATACCCCAAAAACTAAATTTTTAAATCACACGTAGCATAGCAGTACAGAAAGGGTTTGAAATAGATATAAATGACATTTGCATCAACAAGGACAAATTCTAGTCTTTTCCTAAGACAAAATAAGCAGAGAAAGTATTCTGAAACTGCCATGTCGTGGAACTCTTCACAGGAGGTTTAGGAATGGCTGTGAACAGAAATGTATTGACACCCATGTTGTGATGTAGGGTCATTTTGGCACAGCTGTTACATGATAATGTGCTCTGTGTATTTGATTGGTTTTGTGTCATTTTGACTTATCTGTGTAACAGTTACAGTTTTCACTGTGCGCCCTAGCTATCTTTAATTCTTCATCTTTCATGTGTGATTTACTCACTCTGCAGTAGATGCTTCATGGAATAGTATTAGCACTCAACCAAGAAAAAGACATAAAATAAAAAATGAAAGAAAAACAAGTATATTTATTAAATAACTGTATACGTTTTTATTATTTCTGCTGTAGTTGCCTCCCTTGCTGCAAAGAGCAGAGGTCTCCGGTACATGTTAAAAGGAAAACAAGTCCTTTTTCATCAAACTTTCACTTTTTAGTGGTAAATGACACTCCCACTTAAACTCTGTGTCTCTCAATGTGGTCATGATCTTTACATAATGCCAAAGAATAGGTCCATGTAGGCCATAATACGAGAGGACATGAAAAATCACCTTCACTTTTGCAAAGTTTAGTAGATTCTTATATATTAATATATTATATATTAATATATATATATATATATATATATATATATATATATTATGTGGAATTGAGTCACTGTGAAGCCTACACATCTTTCACATTAGACTTGTTGTGTCTTATATATTCAACATCAAGATGGGAATGTTCAGAAGGTCTTTAATTTTTGTGAATGGGCAACATGAGTCATTCTTGTGTAGACTCATTTATACTGCATCACATTAAACACTTGTGTCCTAAAGATTTTTTTTTTAACTGCTGTACAGTAACATGAGAATTATTCTATTTTCTTGATGGATGTGCTTTATATACTATTGAATATTTGCTTTTTTTTTAATCATTAGGTCTGCCCCAGCCACTGGAGCCCCTGCACCAGAGGGAGGGAATCAGCCCCCTCCCAACCTCACCAGCAACCGCCGTCTGCAGCAGACACAGGCACAGGTGGATGAGGTGAGTACAGTGCAAACACACAGTCAGATGTTCATGCTTTGAGGCTTATTTATTCATCAGCTAATTGTGACTCAGTCCACTCTGCTTTCCTCGCAGACTGTAAGAACTGACAGTATGAATCTTTAATATTAAGGAGTGGATTTGACTCCTGTCATTTCTATAATTCTTCAAACTCTTTTTGATATAAAAATATATTAACAACTTTCAGTAATATTCCATATCTAGCAATCCTCACACACAGTCATCCTGTCTAGATGGCTGATTACATTACACTGCTTTGTGTGTCTTTCCTCAGGTGGTGGATATCATGCGTGTAAACGTGGACAAGGTTCTGGAGCGTGATCAGAAGCTGTCAGAACTGGACGACAGGGCTGATGCCCTGCAGGCTGGAGCCTCTCAGTTTGAGACCAGCGCTGCAAAACTGAAGAATAAATACTGGTGGAAGAATGCCAAGGTGAGGTCATGTAGACATCCTTACTTGAATAGCAAATGTGTGTCTGTATACAGACAAATGAAAACCATCATGTTGTTTCGGGGTAGAAATTATACATATATTATCTACATCATCATGAGATTACAGCGGGAGCAGAATGTCGCCTTAGGGCTGTGTGCAGTGCCGCTATGCTGCAAAAAAAAAGGCCAAGATAGCAGAGATATTAATTCAGACAGTGTCAGGTGAAATTTTGATGTGTTAGTGAAAATTACACGTAGCTGAAGATTGGCCTTGTTTGATATTTTTAGTGCCTTGAAGAAATAGTTTACTGTGAGTGTTATAAAGCTCTCTAATGACTATTTTTTCTGAAAATCTGCTGTTTACAGATGATGATTATCCTTGGTGTGATATGTGTGATTGTCCTCATCGTCATTATTGGTAAGAACCCCACTGATATATTTTGTCCACACAGATATAACACTGTTATTTCAGTGATCTTACTCATGTGCAATACACATACATTTTGGTTTAATTGCCTTTTTATTACTTTTGAATCTTAATAACCAATTTTTTGACACTGTGCAGTGATTTACTCTCCATCACCTCTCCTCTTTTCTTTTTCTCTACAGTGTACTTCAGCACCTAAGAAGAGTTGCTCCTACCCCAGTCTGATCCCAACTTCCTTGCTACAGAAAAAAACCTGCAAATTGATGACAAAATTAACCACAGATGATTAATTTACTCTATATACATATAATTATATCTCCCCAATTAGCCTCGATATAACACCCCTAAACCCTTCAGGGCCCCATGGCTCCCCCACTTCCACCACCTCGCCTCTGGACCCCTGTCAATATTTGTCCTGTGAGTGTGTGGCCCTGTCTCCTTTCTGGGTACTCTTGGCTTTTCTAACCTGCCATACTGAGAACCAAACACTTGTGACGATGCATCAACAGAAAAGGAAACAACGATTGGCGATAATTGTTACATAACTGATATATATATATAGTTCTTTGTAGAGTTTTATTCTGATATATACTGTTTTGTAGGTGTGTGTGTGCGGTGTGTGTGCATTTTGTACTTTTTATTTTTTGTATTAATTTTACGTATGCTTCAGCGGTAACTACTGCCTATTAATCGAAGTGTGTACTTTGCATGTTCTCATCATCTGTCCGTCCCCTGCTTCTTCTCTCTTTTTGGTGTATTTTTGCACAGTGGAGTTAGCCTCCATTCAACTACTGGAATACCATTTGATTTTCATTTGTCTGGGTTACTCGTATCCACTAAACGTCCAAAATAAGCCAGAGAACTAAAACTTGCACTTAAAAAAGAAGTGACATCAAGTTACAGAAACTAGAGCTAACCCACAGACGAAACTGCCCTTAGAAATACTCCAGGTTACTCCTAGTTCAGCTCA
Organism: Paratilapia polleni; assembly: GCA_015106735.1. Taxonomy (NCBI): domain Eukaryota; kingdom Metazoa; phylum Chordata; class Actinopteri; order Cichliformes; family Cichlidae; genus Paratilapia; species Paratilapia polleni. The sequence continues at coordinate 11,804 of VUQI01030276.1, read as the reverse complement.
GGATTTCTGTAACTTTGGTGCCATCAAAAAAAAAAAAAAGTCTTAGCTTCTTTTATGGCTTTTTGGGAGATTTAATTCTCACTGATATTGATCAAGCGTACAAATAATGCATGAATTGTGAAACTGATCTAGTAATCATCATTATCATCATCGTCATTCCCAACCTTTTCCATGTAATCCTCCCATTAACTCAATGTCATTTCTCTTTTGAAATTTCTCTCTTGAATAACTCTCATCTGTAGTGTCTTTAATGCCCCAATCCCCCTTCTGTCTCTTGGCATGCTTGGACACCTCAATTCTTTCTGATAATTTCAAAACTGCCATAGTACAGTTGGACCAATGTCTGTAGATGTTTCTTTTTTATTTGAATATTACGTAGTGTCTTATTTCGAAAACATTCCTTCATTGCAGTCTAGTGCAAACGCTCTTACTGTAGCACATGTAAGTGTAAGTATCTTTTTAAAAAAAAATGGGATGAAACTAGCGTTGAAAACGTCGGTCATACAAACCACAGGAGAAAATAGTCAAATAGCTGTAAGGGTACATTTTGGATAGACAGGATTAGACTTTGAATCTGTCCAGATTTTTTTTTTTTGTAATCTTAGAGTTGTTATCTTAACATTACACTTACAAACTCTATTCTGTGGAGATGTATTCCTGTCGAGCTGTTGATGTGGGCTTGAAAAACCTTTCCAAGGCCTGAGGATAAAATGGTACCATTGCATAAACTGATGAATTTCCACAAAGCAAAGGTTCCCCATGTGGACAATAAAAAAGCCTTAGTCTTCAGTCACTTTTAGTAGTAACTGTAGGTTATTTCTAGTCAAACACCCCCCTTCACGCTTTAGTTTGTGTCGAGGGACTGCAGAAAAGGAATCTGCTTCAAATGCACAAGAAACCTTGTTTTTGATGGCGCTGTCTGGCTCGTCCATAGCCTGGCCAAAGGAGATCCTGGTGCAGTACAAAAACTAAAGAAAAAACCTTTCCACATGAAGAGCACATTAAAAAGAGACAATTCAGCCTTGCAGATTGAGCAGCAGGGACAGGGGCTAATGAGGAGAGCAGTCAAATTCAAAGTTCAGATTTACTTCAGCAGTCCGCTAACGGTCAAAGGTTAGGGACAAGAAAAGTGAGTCGCCATTTTCAAAAAAACAGTAGCATTCCTAAGACGAGCGTTTTGTTAGAGCAGTGGTTCTGTCTCCCTATAGTTAAAGCCTTTTTCTTTTTTAAATACAATAGATTCTATTTTTTATTATAGTATATTTTTGTGTGAAACAGACAGGTAAAGAGGAAGTGTGCAGTCAGTACCATTTGCTGCTAACCGCAGTGAGCTCCTCTTTACCTCTGTCTGGTGTGTTTTTTGTAATTCAGCTCTGTGCGTTATACACTGCCAAGCATCAAGGAAGAGGCTTCTATTGTTATTGCAGTTATTTCTTTCATTGGTGCCCTCACTGGTTTGGTCTTGAACTCTTATGTAACTTGTTTTTGGCATCTACCCCTGAGTATGCCATCCTTTTGACTACTTCAGGAGCAGGAGAGCAGGGCAATACAGATGCGCCTGATTTTATTTATTTATTTTTTAATTTTCAGACGCTGTGTCGAACTAGGGCCTTGTACACATTTCATTTCTCAGAACTGCTAAAGGCATTTGGAGGGATTTGAAAGCATTTTGCTTTCAGGCAGAGGAGGATTTAGACTTTTCCTTGTGGTTTTGTTGCTTTAAAGCTCCGTTTATCTGTGTTTAGAGAAATGATGTACCGGCTTGTGTTAATAAATGCTCAGCTCATGCTTTACTGCCATTAATGCCACAGTTAACAGTCCTAAAATTTAGTTTTCAAATCATACTGTAGGAACTACAGTATTTCAAAGCAAATGTGTATAAAGCCTTAGTAGCCTTGTCTCTTTTCAGCAGGACTTTTTATCTTCCCCACCACCTGAGTAGACCAACCTGCCCCTGTTTGCTCAACTCACTTTTTCAAATTCCTTGTCTGTGTGTGTGTGTGTGTGTGAGTGTGTGTGTGAGTGTTAGAATAGCTCTGTCTTGGGAATATCCCCAGTTTATCCTGACAGATTAGGCCGCTTAACTCTCACAGTGAGGGCACGTTGTTTCCTTGACCACTGAAGTACACAAGCAGAGAGTTTAACAGATCTGTTGGCTCGTTCTATTGGGAAGCACCCCAACCTTAACAAACCCACTCCTCCTTGCTTCCCCCCCACATGTTTTTCCCCAAATAAAGCAAAAGTAAACTGCAGAAGATTACCAAAGACCAGATTTCCATGCTTATGCTGCCAATTGCCATCAAAAACAAGCGGATAGAAAGAGGTTTTCCGAACTATCCCAGTCTGTTTCAAATAGCTTACACCCTTACTCTATCTATAGGGTCTTTTAACTTGTACACACTGTTTATGTGGTGTGTCAGTTTGGCTTGTGAGTGTGCCATCCTAACGTATGCAAGTTAAACCAAAACCTGAGGACCGCATGCTTCAAATTTCAAAGTACAGCCTCCCCTATCATGTGTATCCAGGTTTGAAGAGCTTATTTAATCTATAACTAGTTTGTAGACACATGATCCTATAACTAATTATAGCACAAGTCTTCTTTTTGTGTGTCTCCATAGTGCTGCCAATTTTTCAAATAAAAAGATATAGACTACAGTTATTAGACATAACCAAGAAAAACACACAAATCTGCATTGTTTGGTGTTGTAATATGGGGGTGTTTTGGGGATAAGGGGTCCATATCCTCAGGTTTAAAGCATTAGCAAATTTACCAAAATATATACAAGGACAAAAACTATATAACAAACAGTAAAATTGAATGTTTTGGCAATATAAAATCATCATTGGATTGCAGATGTGGTCCTTTTAGCCATCTTTACAGGAGTTAACCATACAGGGGACTAAAGTGAAATAACACTACTGATTGGGGTAGGACTTCTGTGTTATCCATAAATCCAGCTGTTGTCCTGTGAGAGCTCAACCCTATTGGTCACAGTAGTGAAAACGAAGTGAGTGCTCTCTTTTTTCTGTTGCTTTACTGTCCGTATGAAAAGAAGTGCGCATAAATTTTAACACCGTGGCACTTTGTTTTTATGTTGTGATTCATTCATTTAAGTGGGATGGGGGTATGATTCACTGGTGAATATTGTCTTATGTCAGCCTCGAGAACCGTTCAGTGATCTCAGCGCTGCGTTCAGGTCATTTAGGGGAGAAGTGTTCGGACCCTTTTCGGGGCTTTTGAATTTGTAATTCAAATTTTGAAAGCAAACAAGCAGAAAGAGAAAGAGACCGACACAAGATCCACAACCTTATTAAAGTGTTTGCCATTACCCCCAAAGGGGATGAACGCAGCAACAGGAGGGAACCTTTTGAGTCTCTGAATATTCTCTGGATGGCTATAAATGCACAATATTCTGCTTAACATATGTTAACATGTTTTTTTTTTTTAAACCAAATATTGTGTTTTTATTTTGCATCACTTTAGTAATAACTCCAGATGTCACTGAATTGTTTGTGTGTCAGCACTGATGGGTAAAGGTAAAGAAAATGGGAAGTTAGAGGGAGGGGGGGGGAGTATTTTTACCTTCCAATTGTCCAGAGTGCTTAGAATGACTCTACAGTTTACATCAGATTGCTGTTTGTATCTACAAGATATATTTTTTGTTTAAATCAGTTTATTTTTGAGGAAAGACTTCTTTTTTGTCTCTTTGGGAGTGGGGTTTCTGGGATGAAGGTCCACATTACCCCTGGTCATCTGGTCTTACAGGAGGGACAGGATTGGAGGATCATGGGCAATGTGCTGAGCTGTTTTTTTTTGTTTTGTTTTTTTTGCTTTTATTTATTGATAGATTTATTGTGCTGTCATTTGGTATGGGATTAGAAACTAAACAAGGTTGACTCAATGTAAAGGAGAGGAGACTGAATGAAAAACTAAAGTACATAAAATAATTGTAGTGTAAATCTATCAATGTCTTATTATATTGATGAACATCATGAAATATATGTATATTGGAAAAACTGTGTCCATGACAGCTTGTACTTTTGTGTGTGCTTCCTGTGCTTTGTTGGTGTGCAACAATGGGAAGATGCAAATTTGACTGCAATTCTGGGACCTGTGTGAATAAGCATACATTTATTACCAATGCAAATATTAACCTCTTTCCATAATTGATCCTTATTATATGTAAGAGTGCCAAAAAAGAAGAATACACGGAGACCTGGAGCCATAAAACTGCGCATCTGTGCATCCATCCAGAGTCTTTAGAGTCTCTTTTTAACACCTTAAACTCACACTAGGCACCAAGACTGTCACATCATTAAAAACTAAACAGCATGCACAGCACTTTACGTTGTGTGGGTCTTTATGCCATCTTAATGATTATGCAGGTTTTAAATTTCACTGTAACAGTGAACAGAGATACATTAAATCTGTAATGCAGGTCATTCACTGTATTTAGACTAATACAGAGGGTACAAAAACGGAGCCTCCATAGTAATCAGATGCACCAAATTCTGTAAGAGGATCCATAAGTCTCTGAGACCAGAGGGTAAAATGTTGTACCAAACACTGTCAGGTGTGATTGAGTGCTTTACAGACACAACTGTACATCAAAGGTTGTCACTTTGCCTCTGTCAAAATTTGAAATATCTATTTTAGTTTTTGGAATCTTACACTATAGGGAAACCTATGAAGGAGTATTTGTTTCATATTAAGAAGGATTCAAAGTCGAAATTTCAAGAATAAAGTTGTCATTTCAAGTAAAACAAGACTACTGCCTCAACAGAATGCTTTGTGTTTGTGAATTAATGAAATTACTCTCAAGTAGCACAAATTGTTTCTTTTTTTTTTTTAGCTCATAAACTGTGGTAAGCAGTAGGGAAGTTAACCTTATTCTAGACATTTTGTCTTTATTCTGAAAACAGCATTTTAATTTTATTCTCGAAATTTCTACCTAATTCTCCAAATGCAAGAAAAAAAAAATACTTCTCATATATTTTTTTTCCACATATAGCCCTGATGTTGCTTCGTAGCAAAATAATTGTTGCTGACACCTACCACTTAACGTGCGCAATAAAAATGTATCGTTTCCGGTCACTTTTATTTTGAAGGGCATCCAGCAACTCCAATATAAAACGTGCTCTTTCAGTTTGTACTAACTTGCTAATGCACCGCTATCATATAAAAAAAAAAAAACCCACACAGCTGCGCTAGCTCTAAAATAAGCACATAAAAGTAAAGCTTCATTACGCACATTATGATCATCGAGGTTTCGAGCTGACTCAGGTTTTCATTCGCTCGGTCAGCCCAAAACAGGCTTTCTGATTGACTGGCTGGCTAAACGAATGACTGCACACGCTTCCAATTAATTAACTCGGCCGACTAAACACGTCTATTTGTGAGGGTGGCGATAAGAAATAATAACGCTGCTCCGGAACTGTACACAGGCCCACCGCCCAAAATGTGGTTTCATGTTTTCACCACAAGGTGTCATCGTGCCTTCTGCAGCTTCTCTTGAGCACGTAGCCTGTGAATTCATTCACACAAAGCTGGCTGCCAACATTGAAAGGCATAGGTGTTGATTAGTTCGTCACATCATGTAACACCTCATTTATACCACCTCTGCATGTAACCACTTACATCTCAATCTGTGAGTTTTGCATATTTAGTGATGTCTTTTCAGATATTTCCCCGTGCAAGCATCATTTTTATTTGTGCTAATGATGTTTATTTTAACTCATGTCCACAGATGGAGATAGTAGGTCACTTTCAAATCTGTCTAATCTGTGCTTTTTGCTTCTGAAAATAACATTTTTGCCACCACTGCATGAGGGGGAAAAAAGCATGTGGGTGAAAGGAATTAACTTTTTCTAGCTATGATATTGTCATTACCACACCTTGGACTTGCTGGTAAATGATGATGTGTCTCCTGAGCAGATGCCATGAAAACTGGGCGAAGGCTCCCAGCATTAGGTGTGATACTGTTTGCTTCATTTGAGCTACTGTTAGATCTGCCTTCAGTGAGACATTCTGCTATTGCTGTGAGCTTTTTGGCACATTTTCCATTCACTGGAACATCCTATTTTCCCATGAAATGCACAATGAAGTGCATCCAGGAAAAAAAAAAAAAGCTATTATTCCTCAGTGACTTCTCTCTTTAAATTTGACAAAAGCAGACAAAGCAGGACACAGTCATTCCAAGTCAAATCTTCACCTCTTTGCATGCGCTTCTATTTATCACTGGGGTTTCATGAGATTTTGCCTTTACTGTAATGCACTGCATAATTTGAAGATTGATCTATTTTTAAACTGTCCAGAGTGAATTTGCGAGGAATCACAATTATAGAGAGGCTCTGCAATTGTTATGAAATCATCAGTTTGGGTCCATTACTTTCTCAGATGGCTTCACACAACTGCACGCATTCTGTTTTTTTCACCTCTGAAGCAAAGTATCACATTAAATTGTGTTTCTGTTTGTTTAAAAAGAGAGAGAGAGAAAATAGTGGTTTGCAAAGGGAAATGTGTGGATGTAATAACAGTAATGTGCTGGCTCAGGGAGGCATGAACATGACCTAACTCCAGGGTGCGTACCAAAAACAACTTTTCACTTCTCTTATACTGTCTCGCTGTCAAGCTGTTTTGAGTTTGTTTTCCATTTTTCTCAGTCAGTTCACCCTTCCTCTCCTCCCTCACCCGTCCAGTCATCAACCCCCGTTGCTATTACCTTTGACTCCCCAAAAGGAATGTGGGGCCAGCTTGGAGGACTCATCGGGAGCTATTGCAGAAACCTCCACTCTTGGCTTGGATTACCACTAAAGGTCACTGTTACTCCCACACATGTTGGCTGTACAGTTGTGCACACACAGATGTCGTTCACCCCCCAGCAGACTCCTGCGCGTCATGGCATTCCTTCCCCTGCTGACTCTTATCAAGACTTCGGGGTTAAATGCAAACACAACACAGTGGGACTGCTCATTTCTGCAACTTCCAACACACAAGCACCAAAAACTCTTAAAAGTCTTGAAAACAAGTGGCATCAAAACTCTTTCAAACAATGAGAACTGAACTATAAAATTGTACTGAACATAAAAAAGAGCTCAAACCATGTGCGGCATGCAGCTGGAAACATAATTTCTTTGCGGAAACTGCTTTGTGCTTTTACAGACTGTCTGTCCTTCTTCCCCAGACTTTGATCAAGATGTTCACCTCTGTACTCGGTAAAAGTGGACAATTTTACAGCATTACTGAGACAGTATACCCTCCACAGGCCTCAGTAATGTAGGCTAAAGGCTTGGCTCATCACAGAACCTCAACAGAGAAAAAATACTCCCCCCCTCTCAAGTGTTATTCTTGCCTTGGTGGCAAACAAACACTCTTTGACTCGATGGAACCAAAGGAGGTCCTGGGGCTTAGGGAAATATGGTAAAAGAAAAAGACCATCAAGTTTATTATCATTCCTATTAGAGCTTGTTTTGGCTCCTATGTATATTTTGCTTTAACTAAGGCTAAAGTTAATGATTTTTTTTTTTTATTTATTTTCTTTTCTTTAAGTTAAGTTTTTTCTGTTTTACAAATTAAAGGTCTCACGTCTGGCCTCCTGTGGAATGTAAAGATTTATGGCCCTTCCTGTGTGTGTGTGTACAGCCCATAGAGCCTCAGGCTTTGCCTCTACCTGTGCACCCTCTGTAATGATCAATCAGACACAGGCTGGAGCTAATGGCTATCAGAACTAAATTTTAAGCTTCTTTGACCTAAACCTTTAAACATGTAAAGAACTAGAAACATCTAGAAACAAACCTTTCTGAACTTCTGATACTGGAGCCCTCTGCTCTTCCTTCCTAGATGCCCTCACTGTTACACTGAGACCAGACTTATTCTAGAAGAAACATCTGGCTCTAATTAAAGCCTTCTCTTCCCTCCCCACTCACGTCATCCCCCCTCATGGTTATTTCTCACAAATCTAGTCCTTTCATGCTCATTGTTCGTCTCTTTATCCATTCTTGCCCCCCCACTCATTCATTCTCTCCGCCCATTCCAAGCCTCCTCCTCCTCCACATCCTCCTCCCTCTGTCTTTCACCTCTTGCCTCCTCTTACCATCTTCCTTTCTGCAAATAGCCTGCTTTGCTTTTTGTATGCAGCATCATGATGCATATGAGCTGCATCTGGGGTCTCTCCTTGCTCCTGTCTCTGAGTTTAGGATGGACGAAGGCTCAACAGAACAATTTCACCAGGTGAGGTTGCATTTTAAATTGTTTGTGACCGAGAACCTGCAAAAGAAGGCTTCTTCCTGAAATTCCTTTTTGTCCTCATATGTAGATATGTGAGGTGAAAATACTTTTCTTAGTTTTAACAAGCATCAACTAACTGAGATCAAAAGACCCTGCAGCTTTGGAATGGAAATATTCTTAACTATGTCATTTTAATTCTTTCCTGCCCCTGTAAGTACATTCTTTCCAGTTCACTGTTTGATTGGGCACAGAGTTGTCCTGTTGGTTTTTGGCTCATGATGTGTGGCACGCTGAGTCTGCAGAGGCTGAGCTGCCACAGATGTTAATGCTTTCAGCCCCGCCTGTGGGGTCGAATGAGAGAAACTTGGCTCTGGCTCCGGACATTTTGGCTCTAATCAGCAGCTGTCTGACTTTGCTGGGGTTCTGCTGTCTGAGCTCAAGTCTGGGATAAAAAAAAAACTATGTTTCCATCTAATTTTTGTTTTCTAATTCTGGTTCTCCAGATTGTTGTTTTCTTCTCCCGACAATTTGTTTACGTCCTTGGAATAAGGAATCATTGAAAAATGCTTCATACTTCGTATAAAATGTAACTCTCCAAAACTCTCCAGGCCACTAACAAACTGTAAAATGTCCCTTCAAAAAAATGGCTTCATAATAACAGACATTTTCTCCTCGGCTCCCAAGTTTACGAATGTATGCCTGCCAGTCACAGAATGAAACAGGACCTTTATCTTCCTGGGAAGTGCATTCTGACATTCAGCAGTCCAGCTATATGTGTATGGAAAGCAACAGAATTTATTTGGCCTACATAAAAATGACCCAAAGACTGTAAGGTTAGAGTGTCAGCTCTTTCAGTTAAAAAAGTCTTTAAAAGCTCTTTTTTTAGTTCAGACTTCTCATTTTATGTCTCAAAAACAGCAGCTCACAAAGATCTTAAACCCTGGTATTCATCAAGAGTACCAGTTTATGGAATTCTAGGCATAATTTCAGCATAATTTCACATTCAGTAGCTGTTTTATTATTTTGATTCTGATGTTCACTGGAGGGCAGCATGGTGGTGTGGTGGTTAGCGCTGGTTGCCTCACAGCAAGAAGGTCATGAGTTTGAATCCACCATTTCTGTGTGGAGTTTGCATGTTCTCCCCATGTTTGCGTGGGTTCTCTCTGGGTACTCCAGCTTCCTCCCACAGTCCAAAGACATGCAGTTAGTGGGATTAGGTTAATTGGTAATTCTAAATTGTCTGTAGGTGTGAATGTGAGCATGAATGGTTGTCTGTCTCTCTGTGTTAGCCCTGCGACAGACTGGTGACCTGTCCAGGGTGTACCCCGCCTCTCGCCCTATGGCACCTGGGATAGGCTCCAGCCCCCACCCGCAACCCTGAATAGGATGAGCAGATGGATGGAAACCCTAATACATTCTCACTAACCCACTCTTTTCTTTAGGCTACTGACTAGTCATTTCATGGACCACCAAAGCACTCAAGTTTGAATAAATAAAAAATAAATTATGATTAAGATAATGACATATATCCATTTTCTAAAATATGAACATGTGAAACACGGGTTGTCATCTCACCTTTCAGTCAATCATGTCCCACCTGCGTCTTAATCTAGTAAGCTCAAAACCTGCTACCAAAGTTAGCCAGTTAGCTTCAGTTAGCTACACACAATATCAAAGTCACCAAATTTAAGAGACAGTGTAAGCTAGCGACCACAGGGGAACACTGCTTGTCTCTTTACTGTTCATAGTAAAGTGTTGCTTTGTCCGAGGAGCACCTTCAGAGTCAAAAGACACAGCCATGGTAACTAGCTAACATTAGCTATAATAAACCAAACTCAAACCCTACCTGATTAGTTTCAAACTCTTTTAAGTTTGAAATGATTTTATATTGTAAATGGACTGGCATTTATATAGCACTTTTATAGTCTTATCCAAAGAGCTTTACACTACAGGCGTTATTCACCAGTTCACTCACTGTGGAGCTTAATTTGATGCATACAGCACTTTTAACACTGAAGGCAATATGGGGTTCTGTATCTTGCCTAAATACACTTCAACATGCAGACCAGAAGATCCGGGGATTAAACCACCAAGCTTCAGATTAGTGGAGGACCTGCTTTACCCATAGAGGTAGCCACCTTAACATCCAGTTGTGAAGCCTCAACATGAGCATATTTGCCACTGTCATCTTAGATTTTTGAAAGCAGATGTCAGAAAAGCCTGGCGGATCTCACTGTGAAACTGAGTGACACTGTATGCTCATAGTAATTCCCCATAGGATTCAAAAAGGCTAACAGCTTGTCAGTCAAAAGTTTTGATTCTTATGGGAACCATAATTTACAAAATGTCAATAAGACTTGAGACTAGCAACTGAGCCCATAATCTCATTGGTTGTTTACTGAGGTCACAGAGCAGTGGAGTCAAAGGCCTTTTTTACCATACACTTCCATATAACCAGAAGTCTTTTTGCAACCACAGGATTTGCCCCCTGCTGGACTTTAAAAAACAAAATGCAAGGCACTTCCATATTGGTTCCTCTTCTCAAACCAGAAAGCCACAGCCATCTTTTATACACAGTCTGTGGCTCTACCTCTTGGACCACAGCCAAGGCTAAGACCACATATCCATTTAAAGGCTGTATAAATGACTGATATAGATAAGTAAACAAGGGTCAGTCAGAACAAGTCATTGCTATCTAATTATGGTCCTGTTATATAGCTACAGTCCTGTGAAAAAGTATTTGCTGATTTCCTGATTTCTAGGGTTTGTTTGTTATTTTTTGCATATTTGTCACACTTAAATGTTTCAGATCATCAAACAAATTTTAATATTGTCAAAGATAACCTGAGTAAATACAAAATGCATTTTTTAAATGATGCTTTCATTTATTAAGGGAAAAAAGCTATCCAAACCTACCTGTAAAAATGTAATTGCCTCCTCTTGTTAAGTCATGAATTCAATGGCATTAACCACACTTTTTGGAAAGCTGAGTTTAGTTTCACTAGAAGCACCCAGGCCTGATTACTGCCAGACCTGTTGAATCAAGAAAGAAATCACTTAAATAGAACCTGTCTGACAAAGTGAAGTAGGCTGAAAGATCTCAGAATGCAACACATCATGCCACGATCTAAAGAAACTCAAGAATGGATAAGAAACAAAGTCAGTGACATCTATCAGTCTGGAAAGGGTTACAAAGCCATTTCTAAGGCTTTGGGACTCCAGTGAACCACGGTGAGAGCCATCATCCACAAATGGAGAAAACTTGGAACAGTGGTGAACCTTCCCAGGAGTGGCCGGCCTACCAAAATTACTCCAAGAGCGCATCGACAACTCATCCAGGAGGTCACAAAAGAACCCAGATCAACATCTAAAGAACTGCAGGCCTCACTTGCCTCAGTTAAGGTCAGTGTTCAGGATTCAACAATAAGAAAGAGACTGGGCAAAAATGGTATCCATGGGAGAGTTCAATTCAATTCAATTCAATTCAATTTTATTTATATAGCGCCAAATCACAACAACAGTCGCCTCAAGGCGCTTTATATTTTAGGGTAAAGACCCTACAATATTAGACAGAAAA
>VUQI01030272.1:9068-23952 GCA_015106735.1 Paratilapia polleni | reverse complement strand
TCTCCCCTTTTTTTTTCTTTTTTTTTTCTTTTTTGCTGTTTTTTTTTTTTTTTTTTTTTTTTTTTTTTTTTAGATTGCTGGACCATTAAACAAAGAGACTCTTCATCAGGTGCCAATATCCAAGGCAGTTCAGCTGACCAGAGGAGATGCGGTCAAGACAGCACTTCTCCTAGAGCTAGATATCTCTGTAAGCATCACAAACCAATGTTCATTTAAATTCAACTTAAATTAACCTCCAGCAAAGATTTAGATTGCAGGTTCAGTGTTATAGGTTTCTTTTTCATTCTCAGGCTCACCCAACAATGACCTATCAACCAGGGGATTCTTTTGATGTGTTCTGCCCAAACAGGGCTGCAGAGGTGGACCACATGCTCCACAGATTGGGCCTTGAGAACCAAAGGAACCACCATGTCAATATTTCTCTGATAAAAGACTCTAAGAAAAAAGGTAATACTGTACACAATACACTCTCGAAAATAAAACTGTAACATAGTGACACAGTACAGACAACACAATATCTCATCATAGCAATCATCATGGTTGTGAAGCTGCCCCATGAAGCTCATCCTTTAATGTTCCTACTTCCCCTGTTAAAGGTGCCCAGGTGCCACCCTACATCCCCCGGGACGTTTCTCTGCTGTTTCTGCTCACATGGTGTCTGGAGATCAGAAGTGTTCCTAAGAAGGTATTGTCTGTCCCCGCATTGCTTTGCAGCTACTTGATTTGCAAACTGCGTAAGCCAAGCCACTTTTTAATGTGACACCCTGCTTGTTATTTTAGTGTGTAAGCATAATAAGAGGGATGTGTCACCCCCTCCACTACAGCATGTTTTTATTTGTTATGTCAAATCTGAGAGAAAAGTGTGTTGCTTATCATGTAGAAGTGCAATTATTTTTTTTGTCTCACATCTCACTGTCTTTCTCACTGAATACGCCAGCTGGTGCTCAAATAGTCTGTGTCAGCACTGGGTCTGGACCCAGAAGATTTGCAGGGGTTTATGGTTTGGTTTAATAAGCTCAGGCAAGACCGGATTTACTAAGTCCGGGTCAAGGCTGAAATAATCGTTTAACCTGCCTGGTCCTCTGTGGAAATGTAAAATTAAAGTCACATTTGGTGCGTGGACATGTCAAATTGCCTAACTGTTGAGCTTTTGCCAGTCCGTGAGCTTTGGCTTGGGATGTGGCCTGCATTAGTTTCACCGGATTCTTTAAGTTTCATTCCTTAAAATACTATTAATGCACTAACAGTTAACAGAGCAGTTATTATTTTCACAGCATCTTGTTTTTGTATTACGAGAGCTTATCTGAATATTTAATGAAAAACAAAGAAAAAAAAGTCTAACAAAATTAATTTCCATCTGGCATGAGCTGTATCAGTTGTTCACTCTTCACTACACACTTGCAAAAAGCAAGACAGTATGTGATGATAATGCAAACGCTCTCATAAAAACACCATTATCGTATGTATGTATTGCATTATTGTATTGGTCTGCGTACAGTGCAGGAATCCATTGGAAACCCTGAATCCCACAACATTTAAAACACAATTTATATTTTATGGTAAATGCACACTGCACACCAACATTTTTAAAAGCAGATTTATTTCTGGGTGGCATGGTGGTGAAGTGGTTAGCACTGTCACCTCACAGCAGGAAAGTTCTCGGTTTGAATCTGAATCTGGGCTCTGTGTGGAGTTTGCATGTTCTCCCTGTGCCTGTGTCCGTTCTGTCTTGGTACTCCGGCTTCCTCCCACAGTCCACATTGTGCTTGGATGTTAGGTTAATAGGTGATTCTAAATTGGCCCTAGGTGTGGATGTGAGTGTGAATGGTTGTCTGTCTCTCTGTGTTATCCCTGCAAAGACTGGCGGCTTGTCCAGGGTGTACCCTGCTGCTCGCCCTGTAACAGCTGGGATAGGCTCCAGCCCCCGTGACCCTGAATTGGATAAATGGAAGAAAATGGATAGATGGGTTACATTTTCTTGTTAAATATTTAAAAATGTCTAAAATGTTATACAACTCTGTGCAATAAAATATTGCTTAGTCATAATGATCAATTGAATTCTGCTTGGATTTTATTTAAGAACTTTTTTGAACTGCACCCAAAAAAATTGATAATGTGTCAGAAAGATGTAGAACATCTAAATTTTAACAGCTACACTCAGTTCAGTTCCCTCAGAAGTCTTTATAGATGTCTTGTTCACAGATTCCTCTATTAAATTCCTACACAGAAATTGATTTTTTTTCCATGCCACTGTGTTATCTGAAGACTTACAAGACAATAAAATCTTTATTTTACAACACCTGCCTGTGTAATGCAGGCAGTTCAGCTGTTTCACTAAAGCCTGTAATTTTTAAACTCCACAGTTTTTAGGATCAGGAAAGATAATAACCTTTGGTTCCTGGCAATAACAATTCCCAGTCTTATGTGTAACAGCATCAAACACAGGCAGATATAGCTGTACACCCTGACTCTCCAATTCTGCTGAGAAAAATGCTGCAATTGCTATGAGAATCTGCCACTAATCTCTGCAGGCACAAACTATAATGAATCACTGAGATTATACAGAGCACTTAGGCTTGACAAATATTTAGAAGTTCAGATTACAGTATCTGATTGATTTATGGTTGCAGACAAAATTTTAAACAGGAGCATTTTAATATTACTTTGTGATCCCTTTAATCTTCTAATTTTAATCACTGCCTACAATAAAAATAACAAGCAGTTACTAATGAAATGCCAATTAAACTGCAGCGTGTCCTCTGCAAATGTAACTGGGTAATTGATTGCGTTGATAGGTTTTTAGGACTTTGTTTGAGAATTAAAAGATTGACTCTTTGCCTTGGCTAATTTCTCAGTAGCCTTAAAAGCCTTTATTGAAGAAAATTATACTTTTATAGTGGAAGAAATTGCTTTGTGCATATTAAAATAGCTGTATTACATAACGGGGCTGGAGTCAAGGTCTACCTGTACAGATTTCAGACTTACAAAGACTTTTCATTTTCTATGAACTGCGTACACTGTGGCTGGCTCTCCTTTATGAAACTGCAGTTCACTGCAAAAGTCATGACCATTGCTGCTGATGGAGGTGCAGAGTAGTTTCAAATGACAGTACATCTGATTTCTGTGTCTCTGTCAGGCGTTTCTGCGAGCTCTGGTGGAGCATACGGGGGACAGCGTGCAGAGGAGGAGACTGCAGGAGCTCTGCAGTAAACAAGGTGCTGCAGACTACAACCTGTATGTGAGAGACCCGAGCCTCAGTGTTTTGGAGCTGCTTACAGCCTTCCCATCCTGCTCACCTCCTCTCAGCCTCCTCATAGGTCAGACTCCCTGCTATTAGCTCACTCACTCAGAACATCTCTGGTTTTTTCCACTTGACTAACTGAGTGTATAATAATCATACATAAAATTATCTTTTCTAGGTATTAATACAGAAACTGGCAACGTGAAATCTACTCCAAAATACAAAGTCTGACCAAAATCACATTTGGGTTCATATTTTTGGTCAGTCATCATAGATAGCTACATTTTATGCTTAAGATTGTTCCAGTGACTACAAAAGACATGTTTAGTTTTTAAAATTCATAATTATAATAGATGCATGTTTAATTAAAAACAGGTTTTCATTTTGCCTCAAAGAAATGGAGAATTACAGTGATTGACATGAGTGTGATTTGACTGCACCTGCACTAAATGTCAGTGGAATATTTTGCTTGAGAACTATTTATTTCACTTTTGAAAAGACCTCAGGTTATTGCCATGTTTTCCTTCTGTCTTTGTAATTCGGGGTTTGTATGTCTGGATAATTTCCATCCAGTAGGGGTCACTGTAGCCTTAGTAAAGCACTGCCCTGTGAGCACAGGCTCATGGTTGATTTGGTCAGAGCGTTTAATTATACCAAATGGTCAGACAGAGTGCATCAAAAGGCTCCCCAAAGGGTCAACACTCATTTCCTCGTCTCATTTTAGAGCATGTGTAGCACCAACATGGTTTTGTTTCCCAGTCTCTATAAATATAATGCCAATCTTGTAGCTCTAAGTCAAGATATATTTTTGAAGTTTATTCATTACCTCCCTCTCTGCTAATAATATTGATGATTTTTTTTTTTTTTTTTTTTTTTTGTTTCTTTTTGTTGTTGTTTTTTTTTTTTTTACATTTTTTTCTTGTATTTAATCTTGTTTATTTGTTGGAGTTCTGTTGACTTTTTGGATTTGACCTGCTCAATTCAGCAGCCTGTTTTGTTCCCATTTTTCTCCAGAAGTCCCATTAAAGTTGCTTTTTATTTTAGTATCTGCCCATCTGCCTCCATGGTGAAGTGCATTTGGGTCAATTTTGAGAAATTCACCAAAGAAACACGAAAAAAGGTGAAAGTAAAACCTACCAGGATGCATGAGAACCACAGATTACAGAATAAAACAGTAAGTGATGAGACAGCAATCGTAACGACAATCAAAACAACGAGAAATTGATAATTAATGTAAGTTTTAAAGGCAACACAGACTGATTCTATTCAAATTCTTCATAATGCAAATCACAAAGAACAGAGTAGTCCACTACAGTACCTCTTTAGTGGAAAAACAACGTATGGCACTTAAAATACTGCCAATTAGTCAGGCTGAAGGCTTTTGTCTGCTACCTGAAAGTTATTTTTTACCAGAGTTTTTTTTAGACAAAATGTTGAATAGCTTTTTTATCAGATGAACCAACAAGCCCACACAAGTGGGCCATTTAAGCTGACACTGGAAATAAATTTGGATTTTATTTATTTTACATAACATATCCAAAATATTACTTCCTTGTCTTTACTACACAAAAAAGTATAAAAGATGGACGTAGACACTGTGACGTCACCCATTGGTCATCCAAATCGTTTTGTATTTTGAAGCCTCAACATTTTCCCTCCGCCATGTTGTTTTTTGTTTGTTTTTTTTTTTTTGGATGAAAGGGTAGAGTGCTAATTTACCAGCTAATACTAGTTAGCTTCTTGGTTAGCAAGCTGCATTCATAAACTGTCTGGGTGCAACGCACAGACACACAAATTGGATAATAAGTGCTAAGTAACGAATCAATAAAACACTAGAATTGCACTCAGCAAAACTGAAGCGCAAGCGTCTTGGATGGTCTGTACAACACAGCGAGCCATTAATATTTAATTAATCTATTAAAAAAATGCTCCAAAAGGCTCCAACAGCACACACACACAAACACACACAATGCGGAGGTCCAGTTTAATGACTTGAAGTTGGGGCCTAGCAGATCACCGATCAGCTACAGCTGTGTCTGGACATCTAGTAATCAGTGTGAACACACTCCCTTTTGTAGCCATTGACAAATGGACCAACTTTAGATAGCTAGCTAATGTTAGCTAATTAGCACTCACCATCACTTTGATGATGAAAAAGCTCAGGGCTGGATCAGGTGGCCCTGAAGCATCCCTTAGTTATGCTGCTATAGACTCAGGCTGCTGCAGGACTTCCTGTGATACACTGTGATGCACCAAGCTTTTCTCTTTTCACTCCCCAGGTGTTTATATACCACTGGTGCATGTCATTAAATTTTGTATTCTCTCTCCCATAGTTTGTATTTTGTCTTTGTCTCCCTATGTTCTCATTTTTTCTCTTCTCTTTCCCCTTACCCCCCAACCGGTTGCTGTAGATGGCTGCCCCCTCCCTGAGCCTGGTTCTGCAGGAGGTTTCTTTCTGTTAAAAGGGAGTTTTTCTTTCTCACCCTCGCCTAGTGCTTGCTCATAGGACATCATCTGATTGTTGGGGTTTTCTCTCTAACACTGTAGGGTCTTTACCTTGCAGTATAAAGGCAAAGAAAAGTTTAAGCCTTTTGTATGGACAGCTCATTACAATTTTTAGGAGACCTGATGCAAACATAAGCAGCAAATAAAAATGTGAGACATACTATATGTATTCTATATTTTATGGTAAATCAATTATCCCCAGCAGGAAATGCACTGGCAGAACTTACATTAAGGATAAAAGGAAATGAGTCAGTGCACCTCCTCTAATTGCCAGCGGAAATGCAAGTATGCATTTTAAAGCTCTCCTGTGTTTATTTGAACATATAAGAAAAAAAAGTTCAGTTTGCACACTTTGATCAGAAGGCACAAAAAAAAGCAGACAGCAGCTTTTTGATTCCTGTTAAATACACCGTGTCTCTGACCCCCTCCATCGCTCTGCCTCAGCTGGGCTTCCTCACCTCCGGGGTCAGCCAATCGAACGCTGCCAGAGGTTGACATGTGGCTCGTAATGTGGCTGATGCCAACTGCTCGAAGTCATTTGGTGGAGTTCAGGGAACTCGGTGGCATAATTTCCTCCTCATGCTGTTATGTGAACAGATTGATGTACAGTTCATGAATCACTGAGTAGCATAAGTGTGAATCTGCTTGTCAAGTGTATGATGATTGCATTAAGGGTGCTACTTTAAGCATGTTCTACCATCTGTGTCTGCGAGGAACCCAAAGGGGAGGCTTTTGCATCTCATTTCAGACATATTTCTTCACATTCAGAAGTTTATTTATCAAAGCAGCTGCAACAACCCGGATGAGCAATTTTCTCACCATCACCTTGCAGCTTGTGTGCAATCAACCTGTCTGATTTATGCATATATTTAAGGATATGTCTGGTAATATTCAGTATTTTATTACTCTAGACAAATCCCATGAAAACTCAAATGAACTGATACTATGAACCAGTAAAGTTTGTGTATATCCATGGCCAGATATATCTTCGATGAGCCACAGAAGGTTGCTTTTCAGGGTTACATAATGTTGATGTTACTGAACAGACCTGCCAAGCTGTAAAAACAGTGATGCTGATCACATCTGTGGGGATGGGCATTTCAAGCAAAAATACTGCTCGATATTCACTTGGAACCCTTCCCCCACCCCGAGCTGCTTTCAAATGACTTCACACAAGACTTTTTGACAGCCGTAGTTGTCTTTGGCTCCGCATGTTTCTACTGCCTGAGTAGCATCCAGTCTCACTGTGCCACACACGCTTTACTGGTCCAATGTCTGGAGGTTATTAGTGTGTTCTTCTGTTATTTTTGTTGGTTAATGGTCGCTGTCAAATAGAGCTATGGTTCTTTATCATCGTCTTCTGGCAGTAGTAGTGTGTTACATCCTACCAAGCACCAGGCAGATGAGTACTAGGCAGGTAAAAACAGTGTTTTGTGTGATGGTGAGGCATCTGTTGTTGGTCCGTTCCTCCACAGTTCACAAGAATTGCTAGTCCTCCATGATTATGGGTCAGATTTTTGTGAAACTTGCACACAATGATCACCTAATGAGTCTTCACCTCTTCAACTGTGCTCAAGGTCATTGTCATATTTATCATTTTACAGGCACTTTTCAATTTGCACAAGAATCGCTACTCCTCCTACAGTATTGGTTTTTGGTAGATTTTAGTAAAACTAGATTAATTTTTCCTGTATATGACCATTTACGAGCCTCCTTAACTTCTCAGTGGATTTTAATTCTCATTAGCTTGTGCAATACAGTCAACCAAAGACAACAAAGCATAACTTTCTTTCTGTGCTTCACTTATTAAAATAACCTGTTAATTAGTATGATGGATTATGAGTAGGATGAGATACTGCATCACTGACATTCTGGTTTTTATAACTTAATGACTATTAGAATATTTGAGAATCAAAACCATCACTACTGTTAAGTATTCACTGATAACATTTTTCTTCCTGCCAAAATATCCAGTCTCGTAATACAGTATCCACTCCTATTGTCACAGTCCCAGGGTCTTTGTGCTTTTGTTTAGTTGGAGTTCTCGGATTTTGTGATTATTTAGAGCTTTTCTGTTATTGCTTATTGTTATTGCTTGGTTGACCTTGGTTTTCTGTTTGTTTCTATAAGTATTCTGGGTAGAGTTTTTTTTTCCTAAGTCTTCCCCAGTGTTTCCCATAGTGTAAAGTTGCTGTGTATATGTATGTGTTTGGTCTCTGTCAGTTACTTCCTGTTTTATTTTGGTGATAGTTGTCTCCTGTGTCTTGTGTCTGGTTCCTTCCCGTCTGATTGATTCTGTTCACCTGTGTCTTGTTATCCAGCTGTTTCTACTTCCCCTCTGTGTCTGTGTTTGTGTATGTATAATTTATATACCTCCAGTCTTCCCTTGTCCTTTGTTGAGATGTCTGTTGTCCTCTATTGTGGTCTCCTGGCCTGTTGCTGTGTTTCTTTGGATTCTGTTAACCTCTCTCAGTTTGGATTCTTGCATGGACCCTGTTATTTTTTCTGGACTATCCACAAACTCAATAAAAGGTGTGTTTTCAGTTTATTCAGCCAGTTTCACGAGTCTGCATTTGGATCCACTGCCTGTGATTCATAACACTTAGTGATTGTAGCATTGTCACACTTTTGTTTGGTTATTTTTAGGCACTGGTAGGACTTGTTTAAGTTTGAGGGAAGACTCAAAAATCTTCATTAGCCCTTAAAGCCATTTTGGGTGTCATTGTATATAAAGTCCATGATAACTTTCAGCATATTGTAATTCACTGTGTGTAAGAGAAAACTGGATTCCTGCACCTCCTCTGGGCTTCAGAAAATCTATCTAATGATAGGATACTCTAGCCAATCACAAGTCTTTTCAGATGAGGTCAGGTGTGATGGTATAAAGTGGAACAGAGAGTGAAAAGTACTTTGGAAGTAAGGTGTAGTGGTGGGCTTTCACTTGGGAGAGTGGTGTTCAATTCCTGTGTGAAACCATTATTCTCATCTGGTTTAAGAGGCCTAGAAGAGAGACTCAACTCTGGCATCTTCTGCCTATTGCAGCTTTAAGCTCCTTGGGCTATTTTTTTTTTTTTTTTTTAATTTCCACCTAAAAAAAACACCCCTAAATTCAGTCTGTAACAGCATCACAGCTATAAAGTGAAAATGGTCTGCCTTGGGCTCCCTGGATGAGACACTTGGGAGAATTATGAAATACTATAAGTCTCCTTGTCTCCATCACTTGAGAGAGAATGAGATTTAAAAAACTCAAAACTGTAAATTACAGCGTAAATAATGGCCTCAGAGCAATGACTCACTGGCACTGATGTCACCGAACCCCCAAATGAAATGCAACTAAAAAGAAGTACAGCGACGCTACATCAATTTTAATTACTGTTGTACAAGTTGTACAAGGCAGCCTCTTCAACCACACTATGCAAACTTTGAAAAATGGCAGCAGACTGCAATAACAAACTGTGCAGGATCCTCCAGGACAGAAAGGATTAACAGAAATCATAACATTTACCTAACCTTAGCAGGGTTTTTTTGCTGCCTAAAACCAAACCAGAGACATGTGCTTTGTACCACCATCCACACGAACCACGTCCAGTTAAGCAGGTGCAGGTGTTCACTGAATCATAAAAATGTTGGTTTGGCAACAATCCAGCATTTTTCATCACAATCTAATTGGGAAAACTGCTTGACACCTTTATAAATGTATATAATAAAGGCTTTACATTTGAAAACTGTACCTAGAAATTACAAAGGAAATTTAAAAAGGCTATACTTCTGTACTGTTTTTAAAAATGTACTTGAAACAAACAAGGACAGAAAAATACATGAGCATTGACAGACAGTCTCAGATGTTTTTAATCTTTTCTTTAGAATGGCTGACATTATTAAAAAAACAGAATTACACCAGCATAAGGTTGCACAGAAAAACATAGATGAAAGGTTGCATTTCTTGATTTATAAATCCTTATTAATATGGGCTTGGTTGGCTGAACATACATGGTTTTTATTAAACCATCAGCCTATTAGCAGCCACAGCTGAATAACAGAAACAAAATAACAAGAAGAGTTTTTAACAGAGAACAGAAAAACAATAAATTAGGCAAATTAAAGCAGACACAGAAAGGCTTCATGGTCAGTTGATTTTTTTTCAGACTGTTCTATGGGACTGCTGCAATAAACTGAAGTATTTCAAAATTCAGATCTACCACATGCTTTCTGGAACATCTGCCACTGGAGTGGTTGAATTAAGGGCCAGAGCAGCAAAGATAAGATATAGGGTGGCAGTTTTCCACCTAGGGCACTAAATAAATAAATACCTGTAGTTATTACATCTCTCAGACAGATGTATTGAGGTTGTCTGTTTTATGTGGAAATGTGTCCTCTGCTTGGCTCACACAAAGAACAAAAAGCGTTCTTCAGATAGAAAATATGTTTTCAAAATAAAATTCACTGACAGCCAACAGACTGGGCTGTGAAAGTCTTCAGTAGTGAATTATTTAGCAATAACTGAACTCGATATGACCATTTAACACCACCATAACAGGGCCTGTCAGTGATGTGCAAATGCACTGCAGTGAATTCAGTGTTTTGAGAAGACAAGACTGCGCATTAGGCTGCAATTACCTTTAGAACAGTATGGAGATATCAGACATAGCAGTGACATGCAAGTTATTCACCAGCCCTCCAAAACTGTTTTTATGTGGTTGTGTTTATTAAGTGAACCAAATATACATGTATGCTTCAAAAAATATTTGTTTGATAAAGAGCCAAAAAAAATTTATATTTTCCATTGCTATCATGAAGCTGTTTGGATGATAATGATGCTCTGGCAAGTGGTTGGTCCAGACTTAAATATCTTAACTTCAAGCAGGCCATAAAGTCACGATCAGCCACAATCCAGATCTCTTCAGCTCACATCAGCTGATGGCTCAGCTGATAAGCTTCTACACGCCCAATTAGCAAGTCTCATATAAGACTTCAGCCTTATAGTTGCTGTACATCTGCAAGCCACTTTGCTACCAACCTCAATTGTAGCTCCTCCTTTTCTGCTGTATCTGATTCAATTAGTGTCATATCTGCTGTCAGTGATGTCTGTTCTGATCTGTTCTGGGGTTTTCTTGGAGAGCAGTATGCCCATAGACAGGCAGGAGGTCCCAAACAGCTGCTTTGTATTTGGAAAGTATCTACATTGCAAATATTGCCCTTTTTAACATTACTATTTAAAAAATTTTTTTATTAATACATCTAGTAGTTGTGTGACCAAGAGTATATAAAATGTGTGCTGGTATCATAATCTTTGGGTGGTTGGAACTCAAGACCCTGGTTACTTAGAAATCTGAGCTTTCTGTTATGTATTTAGCATCGTAAAAATTTATTTTAACCAAAACCATGAGCTCTGCCTAACCCTAACCAAGTAGTTTTGGTGACTAAATCTAACCAGAGCTAGATTAAACAAAGTTAACATCATCCTCGTTGTTGTCTCTGCACTCCTCCTGAGCTGGTTAAAGAGAGGAGAAAATTCAGCCATTGGGGTCTTTGACCATGTGCCCCCAGCAAGCACTTGTGGAACTAGACTTATTGCGGGACTCTGCCATGTGTCAGAGAGACAGGGGTTGGCTAGTGAGGCCACCAACACTCACAAGTGACACTCCTAATCTGACTGGCATGTCACAGCACTGTTTGCAGGAGTCGGGGTCTGCCATCGACTCTTGGGCATGCTTGACACCGATTCAGGCGATACAGGTGAGATGGTCAACCCACAAGCAGCCAGGCAAGGGTGGGATACGACATCCCTAACCTTGCTACCACCAGTGTTTCCCAGAAAGGATCCAATGGTAGCCCTAACAACATAACACTCAGCTTTGACATCTAGCATTAGCTGCACAAACAAAAGCATGGGGTCCACCACAGGGTGACAGCCGCCAATCGGAAAATATATTTTTCTTAAATAGCACTTAAAGTGTTTTTAATAATCATGAATTCTGAAACCAGAAAACCCACATCAGGGACCACCTTATAGCTGCCTCTGTGAGCAGTTGAATGGATAATTGAGATTCAGGATCGCTGAGGACCTTGAGTGATCTTCACTGGGAAGAAAGCGAGAATGACCGATGTGGAACCAGAGGCTATTATAAAGGGGGACAGGGGACCCCATGTCTTTAAAGTGAATGGCCTGTCTTAAACAGCTATTTTAGAGTGGAGCTGCCATGTATGGTCACACCAGAGGGCGTTTCCAAGTGAGATACCAAGCAAGGTTTCAAAGAGAGCTTAAAAATTATCCCAGATGAGCCTCATAGTTCAAAGTCAGGTAATAGCCTTGTCCTAACAGATGTTCTTCTAAGAGTATGTCTGTTTTTGCAAACCCTTATATGGGTCATTTCAGATGGTAAGAACAAACCATTAATGCTATTTGTTTAGTTGGGGGACTTAAGAATCCAAGGAGACCTTTACACAGTACTTTATACAGTACATAAATTGGATTACCCCCAAAGAGATATGAATAAGCAGGTTTCATAAGTATATGCAAATGTTTAATGCATAATGCAGACTAAATGCTGACAGATGCTGCCAGCCATCTCAGATGGGGCCTGGTTGGTTTACAGTAATTACTCTAATGTTCATTGTACAAAATAATGTGGTAATGATGTGAAAATTCTACACTTCTAGCATCACAGAAAAGACCTGGAACAAATCGTTGACAGGAAGCAGGTGTTTTGTGGTCCCTCCATTTCCCCACAGAAAGCATTTAAAATCTGCTTAGTACCAACACATCTAAATGGTTTAAACTGAAATCAATTTTAACGTATTAGCACAATATCTGAACAATAAATAAGATCGCTTAAAAGTAAAGCAGCCACACAGAGCTGGTTCTCAGGGCAATTTCACACTCGACTTGTTCGGTAATTAATGGATAATAGAAGAGGCTGTTAAAGAACAACATTCATCACCATACCCATAATTCCATTCTCTTGAGGTGAAAAAAAAAGTCTTATTTCTGAGGTCACCATTATCTCCCTGCTTATCTTATATGCTCATATTTCATGTTTTTGCCTGAGTGAGTAGAGCAGATCACCATTGGCAGATTTGTGCAATGGACGCTTTGGGTGTTTGCACTCATCCCTAATGACGGTTATCTTGAAGAAGAATTTTCTTTCCGTTTCCCTTCATGTGCAACATTGCGTGTGGTATATAGGACCCATAGGCGCTAAACTGACATGTTGTGACCAGGTGTGAAAGAGAGAGACTGCTCATCTGTCAGCGTAGCAGCTGCCCTGTGGGTCAGAGAGCAGCCACTAGGCAAATAAACGCTGTAATGTAATACAGTGCAGGCCTCTAACAATGGGGCCCCCTATTCCTGAAGCTGGGTGTGCCTCCACTGCAGAGGATTGCAAAAATTCAAAGTATGATTGACCTAAAGTTATAATCCTTTCAATGTAATGAAACCTAGTTTCTGATACTATTCACACTTGGCATATTTTACACTATGAAATAATTTTCAGTTATTCAGTTCAGTGCTGGATTGAAATTGCTTTACATGCAACAGGGATTCACAGAGGAGGATACAGGCTATAACGTTATCGTACTCTTTAATTTTATCTCATAAATATCATCTTTCCTGTTTTTTGTATCCTACAACTAGTGCAAAGTTATAACAATAAAGCAAGTTGTCACAATGTAACTTTTTTTTTTATTGCCAAGGTGTAAACGGATCGTTATGTAACTAAAAAAAATTGAGACCTTCCCTTTCTCAGTTCTCAGTTTCTTCAGCCTGCTGTGGACTGATTTCTAGTTGAAGGATGTGGACTTAATTTTAGCTTAGCCCAGTGGTTATCAAACTTGTGCCAAGATACACCAAAAGAGCAAGCCAAACTTTCAAGGCACACCTGTATTCATATTCTGCACAAAATAGCCTCTTTGTATTCTGACAGGTCATTAATTCTTCTTTTGATTGCACTGTCAGACAAAGGGGCTCCTGAAAGCAGATTTGTGTATTTCCACTCCACTAGAATATAGTTTGCAACATCAATTTCACATAAAGACAAAAAACAAGCTGATGTGGATTCACATAGTCCCAGTATTTTGCTTGTTATAACAATAGCAAGGAAGTACACTAAGGTTAGTAGGTTCACTGCTACATTAGGCAGCTAGGAATTAGTAAGCTAGTATTAGCTAAGTAAGGCATTTAAATTACAAAGGGACCTTTGTTTAGTTTGGGGGATTAAAACTGGACTTAAACTGGCAACATAAACAATTTAAAGCAGCAGCTTTCTTGAGTGTCAGCTAATTGATCCAAACTCCGCAGAGCTAATCTGGCTGTTAAATTTACATTAAGATTTTAAATTTACTTAACTAGGCCTAGCTAGCATTACAAACGAACAGATGCCAGTTTCAAGTATTGAACCGTAGCCAAGTTACAGCTACCTGGCTAACCCTAGCTTGCTTCATTTCATTAGATATATTAGATGGCTAGCTTGCTGAAATTAGTTGCTGAAAAAGTCATCATTAGCTAATTTACTTTTAAAAAGTAAACTAACATTAGTTAACTATGACATCTAAGTATTTAATTCATAAAGGGAACTTTGTTCTGTTTGATGACAAAACTGGCTGTGAGACAGATAGTGACTAATGTTAGCTAACATTAGCTGCTAACAGCTAACAGATGAAATGCTAAAAACCGAACAACAAAATACTTTGAGTGGATAATGTCAGCTAATTCATCCTGCATCCATCCTTTATGCTTTCTGCAATGCAGCGAAGCTAAGGTATAGCCCCCTGGCTAATCTTAACTTGTTTCCTTGTTAATATTGTCAGAAAAGTAAATATTTTAATTGGCTAGCTTGCCAAATTATTTCACCCTTTTGACGTGAGCCATGACAATAAATAATCTGTTATGTCAAATGAGTTTAGTACAGCAGATAACATTACAGGGAAATCATTTAC
Source organism: Paratilapia polleni (assembly GCA_015106735.1). Classification (NCBI taxonomy): domain Eukaryota; kingdom Metazoa; phylum Chordata; class Actinopteri; order Cichliformes; family Cichlidae; genus Paratilapia; species Paratilapia polleni. Next base: position 9,272 of record VUQI01030272.1, on the reverse strand, counting down.
AATTGGATACACAAACTCTTATTTTTACTTTAGTTTTATGTTTTTTATAGAGCCCATTAATCATTTGAAAAGATGGTAGCCATTTTTAAGGTGACTGTTGACAAAGGCTAAAAATATAAAAAATTTTGCCTTTTTTAGAAGTCTAGTTTGAAAGTCTGAAATTATTCTTTTTTTTTTTTTTTTTTTAACTCTTTTAATTTTTAA
>VUQI01030270.1:11761-32273 GCA_015106735.1 Paratilapia polleni | reverse complement strand
AAGTTTCAGTGATGAAGTGAAACGTCAGTGTTGTACAATATATATATATATATATATATATATATATATATATATATATATATATATATATATATATATATATAGAGAGAGAGAGAGAGAGAGAGAGAGAGAGAGAGAGAGAGAGAGAGAGGGATATATATATAGAGAGAGAGAGAGAGAGAGAGAGAGAGAGAGAGAGAGAGAGAGAGAGAGAGAGAGAGAGAAAGAGAGAGAGAGAGAGAGAGAGAGGTGTGTGTGTGTATCCATACACTTCAGTTCCACACCAACTGCAGTGAACAAGACCAGTTAAAACTTGCACATCCACTCAAGTTTTATAACAATCGGTTTGGTTGGGCGCTACTCAGGGAGGCGTACATGCATGATGCCATTATCTACAGGTTTTCCTCAAGGGAAATTTAGTCTTCTGTAGTCTTCTTCTACTAGTCTTCTGGGCAACTGAAAAAACGTATTAGGGCAGTTATAGGGTGAAGTTTGTTGGAATGACAAGCTTCTGCTTGTTGCTAATGGCAAATCTATATTTTTGAGTCCGATAAATTTGAAAACATTACTGAGATCAAGAATTGCTAGTTGTAATTTTTACAGTGATCGATTCTCATGCTGCATCTCTGGTCCTGATAGTTATGCAGTGTGGATGCATTAAAATGTGTGTTCATTAAAATTTCTTTCTGATTAGAGCAAATTCGTTAACAAAACAGGCCTTGCTTTTCTCATGCCAGTAATTCACCACAGTATGAAGCAGGTCTGTTTCCTAACCACTATTTTCCTGTACAACTAAATTGCTTTCCCAGTTTCACTGTGGTAACAACATCACCATTGGCCAGGTAATGCTCAGAGGAAACGTTTTGTTTTGAATGAAGGTAGCACTATAAGTTGGTAGAAATTTGTTGGGGCGAACTGCATTCTCCAATCTGTGGTTAGGTTTAGACAACAAAACCAGAACATGAAACACAGTTATTTTCTAACCTTAATGGACCATAATCTTTCCCTAATGTTAACCAACTTCCAAAATAATATATGGGACTCCAGATTGCCACAGCACATTTAGATTTGTCTGGTAATTCAATAAGCCTGGGGGTATACCTGATCATTCACTAACAGTGGAGTCATCGAGGCAAACAAATGAGCAGGGATGGGGGGCTCTGCTTACCAGAGACTATCCTTCTCAGCGTGCTTTTGTCTCTTTTCCACCTGGGCAGAACTGAATGGGGTCCTACATCAAGATGTAATCGCACCTGTGCGCGTGTGTGTATGCTTGCGTGCAAGAGAGAAAGACTGTGTGTCCATGTTATTTCTGCTCTGCTCTGCCCAGGCAGACGGCCCCCTAATGTCAAATGACTGAGCGCCACTACACAGCAGTTGCTATGGTTACCAGCCAGGTTCTGTGTACACGGATACTCATCACAATTTTGATCTGCAGTGAAGAGAGCAAGAGCCCCGCAAAATTCACCTACCCACACACATGCACATACATACACACAAACTGACTCACAACCCATCATGTTATACTGTATACAGTATATGTTGAGAAATATTTGCGTACATGCACCTACAAATGTTAATTCCACCCACATGAGAAGATACTGTACTCATTCACCTTCACGTAGCACTCACTTGAGTAAATACGGAGTTGTGCTGCATATCATTAGAGTGAGCACGTAAGCAAACACAGCCTGCTGGGCAGAATTATCAGCCCCACCACAAGTAGCACATATCACAGTAGGTGATACACTGGGATATCGCTATGCCTAGAAACTCCTCTAAAGCAGCAGGTGCCTTATTTCTCCCTGACTGTTACAAGTGCTCTGTTTTACTCTCAATCTGCCCGTCTGTCTCTCTGTTGGCGTGTCTCCCTACATGTTTCTTTGCTTTATCTCTCACTCTCTCTCTCACACACACACCAATGTACATACAGGGCAGGAGCACTCAGTCAGAGCAGAAGATGAAAGGGAAGAGGGAGATGTGTCCATGCCAGTGGAGCTGTGTGAGTGGGGAAGTGATGAAAGAGAGGCTCGTTTAGTAAATTGACAGTTCCCTTCGGGATTTTTCATCTTCTTCCCTGTGAAAGGCCTGAATCTTTCTCAACTGCAAGCTATTCTCACCAGGCATCAGGACGCTGTCACATTCCAGCAAACATTAACAATGTCAGTGTTAGTATTTTAGTTTGGATCCATCTCTCTCCTTACTCCCACTGCTGCTTCATTCAATCCACAGATGCACAGCGGACGTCTGTGCAAAACACACCTACTTTTAATGCTTTTAATACTCTGATGAGATTTAAAAGGAAAGCTAGATACTAGTGGACTAACATATAAAAGAAAATTGTTTCATCATTATTATTATTATAATTATTACAGTCCTGTTCAAAAATCTTGAGCCACCCCTCATTTCTTTACATTTTGCCTCCAAGGAGCCAGGCTTTCTTGTCATTTTTAAAGTGGTCTTGAGCAATAGTTCTCCAGCCTTTCTGAAGGTCTTTCAAAGTTTTTCTTTGGACATTGGCTGCTTTTTCACTCATTTTCAGTCCAGTCCTTGTACCTGACTATTTTCAGAGGAATGTTTTTTCCTTTGTTAACCCACTTAACACTGATGTATGAATCATTCATGCATTAAAAAAAGCACCTAACTCAAGGGATGGACCAGTGCACATAACAGACAACTTAGCAAAGAACCAATTTTAAATTCTATCTTTAGGTACTTTGTTACTAGCAGCCTGTTGCAAAAACACATCATTTGTTCCCATTTCTTTAGTTGAATTTATGAAAAATGCCAAAGATAACACAGTTTGACAGACATAAAATAGTCATTTTGCACCAACTTGGCATATCTCAGAATGGTGTGCAGTGTGTCCTTAAAAAATTTGATGAAACTGGATAAGTGGAGGACAAAAGAAGTAACAGACCTAAAACCTATCTACAGCAGATGAACAGTATCTGAAAGTCATGTCCTTAAGAAAGAGAAAAAAAAATCCAGCAAAGACCTGACACAGAACCTGAGAGATGCATCTGGCTAACAGTTGATCCATCCACTGTTCACTGAAGCCTCATCAGAAATGGTCTCAGTGGAAGGGTGGCTGTCAGGAAGTCATTCTTAAGGAAGGGAAACCTGGAGAAAAGACTGCGGTGGAGTGAAGAATCCACATTTGAAATTTTTGGTCCAAATCGTCAACAATATGTACAGAGGAGGTCAGGAGAGAGGTGCAACAGTGAGAGTCTACAGCCATCTGTAAAACACGATGGAGGCTCTGTCATGGTTTGAGGCTGCATTTCAGCCAGTGGTGTTGGAGATCTTGTCAAAATTTAAGGAAATATGAACGCAGGAAAGTACTATCAGATTTTGATCCACAATGCAACACCATCTGGAAAGTATCTGATTGGTAACGGCTTCATTTTTCAGCATGACGATGATCCCAAACACACTGCCATTGCAGTAAAAGCATAACTGGATAGAAAAACACACAATGGAACACTATCAGTCATGGATTGGCCTCCCCAGAGCCCAGACCTCAACATTATTGAAGCAGTGTGGGATCATCTTTATAGAGGTTGGAACAAAAGGCAGCCAACATCCAAAGAAGAGCTTTGAATGTTCTTCAAGAAGCCTGGAGAACTATTCCTGAAGACTACTTAAAGAAATTACAAGACAGCTTGCCTAAGAGGGGTCAGGCCATGTTGAAGAATAAAAGGTGGTTATACCAAATATTGACTTTCAAGCTTGTTAGAATTGTACAAACTCTGCTTTGCCTTATCACACCTATTTCCCATTTTCCTAGTAAAATATAAAGAAGTGAGGGGTGGCTCAAGACCTTTGCACAGTACTGTATTATTATTCAGAGGGCTACATACTTTATTGCCCACCACTTAAATGGGTCTCATTTTTAATCAGGCACTGTGAAGTCTTTCCATAACTCAGCCAGCCTAAAGGCAGCATGCTGCTCATAGTTAACTCTCCGTACTTAGACATCAGACTGTCTGTGGCAGACGTATTGATAAGCTGATAGGAAGAACACATCAGAAATTATGCTGGTGGAAAGTTTTTTTTTTCACGTTTTCATTTTAAAACTTAAAAACTATTTTTCTAAAGCTGTGGTATAGCACAAAGCAGCAAATGACAGAAGAAACAATTTTGAGGATCAGTCAGAATTTCATGGTGACATTTGTACAATCTCAAACTAACAAGCAGTTGCTTTAGAATATGTATCCAACTTAACAGATACTACACAGAGCAGCTAACTGTGCTGGACTATGAAAACTTGTCCAATATCTAAACAAATAAATTCTGAGGGTAGAAGGAGGGATGGAAAGGAAAGAGGGTCATAGCAGGACAAGCAGGTTTTGTTTTTTTTGTTTTTTTACTTATCCCATAACCCATAGTTACAATCTCTTACCTACAACACAAACACTAATAAATCTTCCTCATATGCATGCAACTTTGCACATCCACTCACATAAATAAATACACACTCATCGGGCAGAGGCACAGCAGAGTGAGCTACAATGTGCCACACAAAGGACATTGTAGCATAGAGAAAGCTGGACAGTGGCAGCCAAATAGCCAACTGAGATTCAGCTAGCTTCTGTTGGGATCAAATTAATTTCCCTACAGTATGTCTCCAGTGGGACTTGTATAAAACAGGTGAGGAAATGTGTACAAGACAGTGGATTATATCGTGGATTTATTTGAAAGCCAACTTGATTCTGAACACTACTTGCAGTCCTTTTGCTTGAATAAAGGCCAAACTGTTGCATTTAGCTAATTGTGGCTGGGCCAAATGATTAGTGTCTAAAAAGTGCTAATGTATTTGTGTCTGGATTTGAAGTTTGCCATGTCCATCCCCATTAGAAAAGTGAAAACTTACTAGAACTCTGCCAGTGAGTGTCTGAGCAGAGATCATGACACCGGCCCAGTCTTTGACTGAAGTCATCCATCCCACTTCATTGGCTGGTGCCTCCTCCTTCTCAAGAGGGCCCTTTGGTGGTCTGTCTGCTGCCTGATTGTTGGCAGGGTTGTTCACCTTCTGAGCCTCCTAGAAGAAAACGGAAACAAAATCTGTGTAAGCAAATTAAGGAAACAGGATAAGAACACGCTGTTGGGTATACACAAGTCATTGAAGACCAACCCAATTTCTTTAATATCACCAGCAAAGAAATTATACATATCAGCCCCCACAGTAAAACAACTTCCTGTTTCATGTAATGTCACATGTGCACAAGATCCATTATTTCCACACTTCCCGTTTAATGTCTATGCAACCAGCAAAGCAATGCATTCTGGTAGCACCGTGTTCATGTTCCTTCTGAGTGGCAGAACTTCAAGTTCTGCATACTTGCATAGTTGCAAGTTGAGGACTAAGATACGTTATGCAAATCAGTGCAACTTGACAGCTCTGGAAACTCCTTAAAACTCCTTAAACTAGCTGTGGTTGATCTAAAATGTAAACAGATTCAACAACTGCATGGCTTGCCTGCCACAAATGTTCTCAGAAACACATTTTGGTGAACTATTTCAAATAACATATAGAAAGTTTGCAAACAAGCTCCCATGTTGAAAGGCTGTAGGAGATGGAGAGCACATACTAGTTGTACAATAAGGCTACAGCTTCTTTGTTCCTGAGCTTATGCGTGTCCACAATCACGACAAGCTACAAACCTCTGGAGGAGAAAAAAGGACTGTCATTGCATCCATCATGCCATGATGGCTGCCATTTGCTACTATTTATGCTGAATATGTGTGTTCATATGAGCATACAAGTAAAACAACAAATGTGTATGTGGTCACTCTAGTTTTATTGCACATATGGCTCTTTAAGATAATTGTTCCTCAGGGTTGACTGCTGTTCTCATGCAGCCCTTTTAATGTTCCTTCTTGTGTCTGGCTGAGTGAGCAGAGTTGCATGGCAGCTCATTGACATGCTTTGTTTGGCACAGTCACTGCATGCAGCTGTTCCTCTCTAGAAGTTCATTCACTCCTGATTTGACACAAGCAGGCACTCGGCTTCACTGTCCTGGCAGAAAAAGGAAGTGAGTAGATTTCCTCGTGTTTTAGCCTCTGGAGCAACAAAAACATACATTTTACATGCATTACACACACATGCACAAAGACGCAGAGTAAAGATTTGTGTGTGTACCCAGCAGCATAGCTTTGGGTTTAGTCATAACAAATTTCGTCCACAGAGAATCCCTGGAATTGCAATAACTTTTAAGCCCCTTGATGGCGTGGCATTGGTCCATTCCAAGAAGACAGGCTCATAGTGCACATGTAGCACTAGGAAAACATTTTACATGTTCCTTCTAACAGTGACGTCCAACAAGTAGCAATCAAAGAAGATTATGTGCTGTCAACAGAGTGAAATTTGTTTCCAAGTACTGTCCATGTCTGAGGTTTGTGATGATGAACCCCATAACATTCAAAAACAATGACATGAAAACTATTAGTGTTTATAGTAAGTTCATTTTTGTTTTTACACCCAACACATCGTAATTCCAGGACCTTTGAGGCAATAAAGACATGCAAGCAAAAGCGAGCTGACCACTAGGGTGACCAATATGTACCCACATGTGATACACAAACAAACCAGACTGCAACTTGAGTATTTCTGCAGGGCTAAAGAGCAGATGAGCCCAAGAGAGTGCTCTGTCCATTTCAAGAGGATTGTCTGGTCAAATTGGATTATATTTGATAATGATATGGCATGGACACAGCTGCCATTTTCCTAATTTCATTCCAACCCCATAACAATGCCAATAAACTGACCCTAAAAAAGCCCGACTTAGTCATAAGATTATTATCCGGCTCTGCCACTGGGCCTCTCAGTACTCCAGTGGATAATTTAGTTACTTATGGTTTATATACTCATTAAATGACTCAGTGTTTGGAGACTCACAAAGCTGCCACTGAGCAGACTTAGCATTCAGAAATTCCAGTTTAAAATCGTGATTTTAAATAACAACAGGTTCATGTGTTTTACTGGGCTGAAAAAGTAAATGATAAAGACATGGATCTAAAGCGGTATCAACCTGATACAGGTATGGCTCGGTTCAAAGTTAAGTGCTGTGTTTGTGCTAATAGATAATTACCTTCCACTTCGCAAACCTGTGTTCAATTGCTTTTTTTGCTTAAGCCAAGAGGTGCAAATTGCAGTTCTGTTGCTCCTTTTCTTAACCCTGTAATCCCTGAACCATGAAATAATTGCCAGAAAATTCTAATTTTTTGAAACTGGAGTGTTTATTGAACCTCCTGACAAATTAAAAAAAAAAAAATTAAATATCAATTTGCATATATGAGTTCTAATTTGTATCATTTTTGCTACATCTGGCATTTTTGTGCAATTTATTGTGGATTGTCCGTGCACTGCATGTGTCTGATTGTATACATCAGGTTTTTCAGGAAAAGAAGAAAATAAAAATCACACTGATGATGTAAAGGTCTCAAAAACCCATGTATCAAATGTAGTCCACTTGGTGTTACATGGTTAAAAAAAAAAAAAAAGAAAGAAAAAGTAAAATGCATGCTAAAGCTTAGGGTCAAGAAAGCCCATTATAATGTGTTTCTTAGTTGCCCATTCACTAACACATCAGTGACCTGCCACAGGGTCCAGTGTTTAAGGTCACTGTGGCATGTGCAAGGACAGTGGTCAGTCCACCAACCCAGGTACCCTGTTAGTACACATCCTACTCTTCCACCTGAGCCAAGCCCTACACTAATCACACCTTAACCAAGAAAAAAGTTATTTTCAATGTTAATTTCTTAACCTTCAATCTTTTTTTTTTCTTAAGATCTTGCATATAAGATTACCACATAAAAAACTACACATCAAGTTTACATCAAGTTTAACCTGCCATTATAAAACTTTAGTGTATATGAGGTCACACTGGATGGAAGCTGGAGGAAATGGCACACTCTAAATAGTTAAACATGTACAACTAACTGAATCTGCAGGCTGCATTACTAAGATTCTGTCTTTTCCTAAACTCCCACTCACCCACCACCCTTCAGTACTCACTTGATTATGTTACCAGCATGCATCTCCTCTGTCACATGCATCAAATACCCAGCAAAATGTGTATACATAAAGGTCACTATGCACAGGAATGTCTAGGGTTTCACTCAGACTGGCTGTGTGCCTGCTTGATAGCACTCGAGACATAGTGTGTGCTAGTCAGTGCCCATCAGTTCGTTGTCACCCAGAGGAACCCAAAAACGTCACGTCACACATTTATACCACAGCAGGAACACACCATATCACACCAGGACTACAGTATGTCATGCAAATCACAGCACTTGTTTCTGGCTCTCTTTACCTTTACAAATTAAATATTAAAAAAAAAAAAAAATACAAACCACACACTAGTTGCAATTCAGTGCTAATGTTTTTCTCTCTGTGCATGTGAGTGTGTGTATAGTGAATGGGAATACATGAATATGGATGTAGTCATGAACTGATGGCTAGGCAGATCACAAGAGATAATGTAAACAAAGAATTTCTTCTAGCTTATTTGAGTGGCCGGCGGTGGGCTAAGCTCACAGACAGAAAAGCACTGAAGCAGACTGTTATGGGAGAATCCATCTGCTGGCTATATATAAACACATCTGTGATGTCAAACAGGGCGAGACAGGCAGACAGTGAGAGAGAGAGACAGGCAGAGAGGGAGCAGCAGGAGTCAGTAAATGTGTTTATAACCAAACTCCAAAAGGGACAAAAAAATGATGAAAGAACCTTGAACGAAATAAATGGTTGAATGCTAATGCACACCTGGTAGTCAGATACATGATGTATAAAAATGAAGTCATGCATGAGAGGCGGTTAAATCTGACACCCTGTCAGGTTTGTTTTAATGCATGTAATCAGAAATATTGCTCTTAATTTCATCTCATTGATAACAGTTTTTATTATTCAGTTTCCAACAGCCACACCCATACAGTACATGAATATTTGAAATGACATGAACTACAGTGCTACAATGCTGTAGCGTTAAACTATCCTTCCCATTACTACCCTTGATCACTGTTATAACCAAATTAACCACTTCTGAAAGGTCAAGTGTTGTAACTTTAAGTTACTTGAACTGAACCTTTTTTATTTATTAGTGTTCTGTTTTTTTGTTTTTTTTTTAACTGTTTTTCCCCTGTCCTGTGCTTTGCAATGGCATATTTCTATGTAGAGTATACCCTCACTAGACACTTTATTAGGTACACCTTTCTAGTACCAGGTTGGACCCTCTTTTTGCCTTCAGAACTGCTTTAATTCCTCACGATATAGATTCAACAAGGTACTGGAAGCATTCCTCAGTGATTTTGGTCCATATTAACATGATAGCATTGCACAGTTGCTGCAGAATTGTTGGCACATCCATGATGTGAATCTCCTGTTCCACCACATCCCAAAGGTGCTCTATTAGATTGAGATCTGGTGACTGTGGAGGCCATTTGAGTACAGAGAACTCATTGTCATGTTCAAGAAAGCAGTTTGAGATGATATGAGCTTTGTGACGTGTTATCCTGCTGGAAGCAGCCATCAGAAGATGGACACACTGTGGTCATAAAGGGATGGACATGGTTAGCAACAATGCTTAGGTAGGCTGTGGTGTTTAAACAAAGCCCAACTGGTACTGAGTGGTCCCCAGGTTGCAAAGAAAATATCCTGCACACTATTACACCACCACCACTAACCTAAACCAGTTACAAGGCAGGATGGATCCATGCTTTCATGTTTTTTTATGCCAAATTCTGAACCTACATATGAATGTTGCATGCTGATGCTCAGTTTGAACTTCAGCAGGTCGTCTCGACCATGTCTACATGCCCAAATGCACTGAATTGCTGCCATGTGATTGGCTGTTTAGTTATTTTTGTTGACAAGCAGTTGAACAAGTGTACCTAACATAGTGGCCGGTGAGTGCATGTTTTCCGTGAATGCTGGCATTATTTGTCTTATTTTTAGTGGATATTTCAATTTCAGTTTCAACTGCCAATGGTGTCTCAGTGTTTACAACATGCAGGAATAACCATAAATCTTTTTTGATATGCTATACACCACTAACCACATTACATTTCTTATTCCAATCTTTTAGATAGATGTACATTGTTAATATTAGGATTTTTTTCAGGACACAAAAGCATTTACAAAATAATTTTAGAAGCATTAATATGAATCAAGTTGAGCTTACACCTAAAATGTATGTAGTTCATCCTCCTACTTCAAGAATCGTTTTTCTAAAAAGATAGATGAACATTGTTAATATTAGGATTGTACCAATTAACAGAGTACACAGGGGAGGCCTGGTAATAACGAGCAAGAGAGCGGCAGAACATGAAAAAAAAATGACACAGGAAGGAAGACAAAAAGAGGAACTGACAGGGAGAAATCTACAGGACAGGGACAAAAAGACAGGGACTATGGGGTAAAAGGGGACACCGAGTCAAACAAAGACTCAGAGGGAGGCAGGGAGATAGAATGCCAGAACAATAAAGCAAGAGGGGCAGAGATAATGACAGAGACAGAAATTAAAAGACATCAAGAGAGACAGGAAAACTGAGCAAACACACGACAGACAGAGAAGGGGAAGACAGTGACAGAGAAACAAAGATACTGCAAGACAAGAGGGGTAAACAAGCAGTTGAAAGACAGACAGCGGGACAGATTAGGAGCAAGAGAAATGGGAAGTGAAAGTGAGAGAAGAAGAGACAGAGGAAAAGACAGAAAGAAAGGACAACAGAGAAAGGGAGAGAGAGAGGAACGTGCCCATCTGACTCGGCTGATCTAACAGGACTTGGCTTTAACGCAGCTGTTACTCTGGCTTTCATTGGCATTGCTGCGAAAAACTCTATTCCAGTGTGAGAGGCTATTTATAGCTTCACCCTGGGAGACGTGAAACTAGGGAATCTCATAACATGCTCTGTCCCCCCTGTTTGCCATTTAAATGCCGGTACAGTTACCCAGTGTCCCTGAGTTACAGCCCTACTCTGGGACACAGCAAAAGGGAACAGGGACGAAGAATACAGATTCTCTTCGCAAACTAATTTACAGGCATACATAGATAGGTGCAAGGATGAATATGACAACGCCATGTGGAGAAAAGCTGTTCTTGTGTATAAGCCATGCCTACTGAACCATACAGAACTAAGGTAGCCAAATGGTACAGGCTGATTTCTATCAGGCCATAGGATCAGAGGAGTGAGTAGAGTGATGTACTTTTCTCTGCAACAAAGAAACAAAAAAAGTGTTGTTATGATCAAATAAATGTATACCTTTTACACTCACCCCTTGAGTTTCCACATGTATTACTGCAGAGCACAGAGGATGAAAAAATTCAAAAGTATAAAAAATGATTCTGATTTAAAATGACAGGACAAGGGTTTCTTATGCTAACATTTTTAATTTATATACAGACTGGAATGCAGTCTGGATGGTGCCCATACTTGGTTACCATGGTGGCACTAGGCATGATCAATTATGGCAAAAATCATAGTCACAAATATTTTGATCAGTATTAAGATCACAATTACTTATCACATTTACTCAGTGACTTTGGAAAAAATACATTTATTGATCTTCAATAGAGAGAAAAGACTAAACTGAGCTAAACCTGCTGGGTATAGAGTGACTTTGGACTTTTAGGAGGGGCCAAAAGCCACCTGCTGTCAAGGAAAGGCATACGTTAGATTTAGAATGAGAATATCATTGTGAAACAGAGTGTGGCGCAGTAATTCTTATTTATATTGCTTTCATAATCCTTGGAAGTCAAAAGTGCAATTGAAAATAATATTTGATTGATTTCCCAGCCAATTTCCTAGGGTTGTCCAAAATCAATACTCAGATACTAATCCATACTAAAAATTACTATTGGGTTAGATACTCATTTGCAACCGTATCAGTACAAACAGTACCTTCTTCACCTCCTCCAGCTGACACGCCTCCTCCAGCCTCTTAATTTTTTCCCCCTTGGTATTGAAAATGGCATCAAAAATGGTATAGAGTATTTTCCTGGGTATCTGTATCGAGTCTGATATTCTAGTATCGTGACAATCCTAATCCTGTCACCACACAAGTATCATTTACACAGGCTGTGTAGTGATGGGTATTGAGAAGCAGTTCAAAATTTTCCAAACCCTCAGAATCGTATGCCACCAAGCTTAAATAATAATAACCAATTACTTTTTTTCAGTGCTGGCAAAACAACGACATTGAAGTCATAGTAGTTGATAGTTGAGCTTTTGCCCACGCGAGTCACGTGTGAGCCTTTTCTCAAATCTGTTTCTATACTGTGTTCAGATTAAAAACTGTTGCATTGGCATGGAAAACATGTATAGGCTTACATTACTGATCAGGATCAGGGGTTTGAGTACATACAATACAAAATATTTTTCTGGAAATCACAAACCTCTGCATAAATAAGGACACTATTGTGAGTCACAATTCCAAGCTATCCAGAGACTTTCAAATACGCCATCACAGTGCGATCAGTCTCAACAAAAATACCAAAGCTATCAGTGTCACTGAAAAGTTTGTCCATCTCCAGAATCACATTAGCCCTGTGCTGCCCCTCTGTGCTGGGCCTATTTTGAGCACTGCAGGCCAGAGTAGGATTAGACGATTTGTGGACACTGAACTAAATAGATGACATCCACAATATTGGCAAACAGGAAGACAAGCCAAACAGTTTACATCTCTCTACATCTCTGCTGGACAGCACGCCCATCTGCACAACAGGGCATGAACTCATTCCTACCAATGGCTGCAGTCCAAGTGCACATATTATTTTTGTCCCGATTGTGACGTCTCCTCTGCTTGCAGAGAGAAACAATAAGATATGAATATATGATCTGAAAATGCATAACATAAGCCTGGCAGCGGATGCTGGCTAAAACGTACATTCTTTCATGTCTCTCTGCTCAAACAACAGAAGACAGAATAAAGACACATTCACATTAGTACTGCCTTACAACTGGAGGGAGGCTGACAGAAAGAAATATCTTGAATGTACAGCCCAGTTGATTCATAATGCTGTAGTGCACCTCTCCCATTGATACAACATTTTAAGCCCCAGTGGTCAAGGATAAAAATAGATGACGCAGTAAATTGCGAGACTGAAAGGTCAGCACTTGTCATCCGTAACGTCTTTGAGTTTTATCATCTTAATGTCAGCGGATAATAGAAGGCCAGTGGCTTAAATGGGGGCATACTAAAGATGTAGGGTATATAATAAAATACGCTGAATGAAAGTTTTTCCCCCCATCAGATCTGCTACAGAGCAGAGAAAATGAACAAATGTCTGCTGTATCTCTGCTTCCATAAGTTGCAGTTGTTTGGCAGCAGAATTCTATAGAAGCTTTTTCAGTCAGGACAACAAAACAAATACCACTAACTGCTGGTTTCATTTAGTTTTCAATGTGTCTAGGCAACAAATGGCATTACAGCCGTTTCAGACCTCAAAAATCAATACAATAATTTTCTTTGCACTTTCCATTACTCTAAACCAGGTAGAAGGCTGATATTACATCACTGGAACTTGCACCCATCAATCACCTCTGCTCCTGTCTGTGAACCTTAATTCAACCTAAACAAGGCGAGCAACTGTCAATCAGGCTGTCAGCCTCCCACAAAAAGCTTGTCTACTCATCTGCAGATCTTTGCCTCCACTCCATCAGCCTGCGACTTCAGATAATGCCAGAATACGAGACAACAAAATTACTTTAATGTAGATGGAGGTGTGCAGATTTAACAAGTTACTGTGTAGGGGGAAACACACACACACAAATGTAAAATTGTTACATACCACTACAAATTCTCCTCCACATGCTGTGGACTTGCAATAATTGGTCATTTGATTCTCAGCAGGCTCAATATATACTGTATTATTTTTTATCGTCAATCTGGAGATAGCTTGTTACTATGGTGATCCTCGCACGCTCACATTCTTGTTTTCAGTACAAATGAGATCTGAATGGAAGCACTTTAGACTGGTCCATTTAATAAACCATACAAATGTCCTTCAGTGTGATTGCTGACATGAGAAGAATTACGAGGTGATCACACAGTTGGACACATTATCTGCAGAAAGGCTGATTTTTCTATTTTTTTTTATTTATTTTTTTTGTACAACAAGGACATTCTGCATACATTGACCAAGACATATTCTGAACCAGACGGTAACCTACAATATTTTCCCAGAGGCGGTTGCATACCATTTTAAGTCTATCCAAAAGTAGGTGGAATGAAAAAAACCAACATGCTTGAATGACATCAGCTTTTATCATACTACAGCCATCAGTGGTACGATCACCTAAGGCTAATGTCCGACATTTTGTACTACAGCCCTATGTACATGTGGATGAGTGTGCCTGAATGAATTTATACACAGTGAATACAAGAGAAGCCCTATGAAAAATGGCCAAACAAGACAAGGTCCTAAAAGCACTCAGACGGAGGTTATTATAGTTAACTAAAACGAAATTTAAAATTAACCTGCTGAGACCCAACCTCTTGCTTGGAATGCATTTTTAATTTCTCCTAGCTATTTGGGATTAGTTGGCCCTGAGAAGTATAACACAATAAAGGTTGGTATAAAACACTTTGTTAAGCAGAATGAATTATAAGGTGCAGCAAAGCCAAAATGTAAAGTCCCCATATGACACAGGATCTCAGGAGGTTACAGCTTGGTGTGGAAAGAAAAAAAAAAAAAAGCAAAATAAAATAAATATAAAGCTACTTAGACAAAAAGTCTAAGTAATATGAAATTCAATAAAAATAAAAAATAAATATAAGGAATTCTATAAAATTGTAATCTTTATCAGTTTGGTCAAATACAAAACCACATGATGTGGTCTTCTGCTGCTGCAGCCCATCTGCTTCAAGGTTCAATGTGTTCTGCGTCCAGAGATGCTCTTCTGCATACCTTGATTGTAATGAGTGGTTGAGTTACTGTTGCCTGAAAATCGCAGTAGATCAGCAGTTTCTGAAATACTCAGACCAGCCCATCTGGCACCAACACGCCACGTTCAAAGTCACTTAAATCTCCTTTCTTCCCCATTCTGATGCTCGGTCTGAACTTCAGCAGGTCGCCTTGACCATGTCTACATGACTAAATGAAAAGTGCAATTGAATTCTTGCCCCTGAAAAATGCACCCATTTCTTTAATGAAAGAAAAAAAGCAAAACCGATACTTAAAGAATAAAACATAAACAAAAAAACTCTAAACTAAACTCAATGAGAAAAGCTTCTCTGGAAACTAAATTAAAAATCAAAAAACAACTAATTAAAAAATACAAAAGTCTTATTTAGACATCAACATACTTCCATTTATTCCACATATTTAAAAGAGAAGCCTTCTGTCTTCCAGTATACTTCTCTGCATTAAATGCTACTGTGACCCTTCCTTGAAAGGATGTTGTCCTTGTGATGCTCTTGCTTCTTAGAACTACCAACCTATATCTGTTCTGCCACACCGTGGAGGTTCACTCTATTTTCTATTATTGCTCTAAGAAACTGGACTTTCATGCATTCAAGGGCGCTGGACAATTTTGCACAACTTTGTGTGTATATCTGTGTTAAGGGCAATGATTGATTTCTATTTCATCTGGACCACAGTCTGTGTCGACATCGCTTACCACACCTATGAATCAAGAGGTAATAGTGTTCCTCCCAATTCGCAACCTGTCTGGGCCCTCTAATCTCAGAGGCTGTAGGGAACTCATATCACGACTAACAGAGCTCAGTCAGCAACTCTTACCTGCACACAGCACCACAGAGCTGAAAACTGAGGCCAGTTTTTAATACAGCTTGTGTTTTAAGAGCATTTAAGAGCATTTTGCCATCATAGGCAGCTTATTACAATGTATTCTTATAAAAGTGCAAAGTGAAATATGAGCAAAATACTTAATAATTCCCAAAACCTATAAAATTTGCTACTGGGTCTGATCTTTTTTGTCTTAATAAATTTGTATAATATGAACTAATAGACTAAAACTAAGAAAGCAATCTGTGGACTTTACATATCCTCACATATAATTTTTTTACCTCACTAAAAATTTGAAAAAAATTATCTAAAACTCAATGAAAACAGCATCATTTATAGCCATGTTTGCTAGTCAGTCAGCTTCAGTGCATTTTATTGGTACATTGCTACATTTTTTGACAGATTACCTCCACTAATCCTGTACCAAAACAAGTCTACGACATTGACTTTGGAGCTCTTTTTCTGCAGCTTTTTGTCACACATGAATTACGTTGCCCAAATTCTGCATTGTCTTAATTAGATGTACTAATCAGCAAGTCAGGCATGGAACAGAAAGAATGATAAATTGATTTATGTTGAAAAAAACAAACAAAAAAAACAAACAATAAAATTGATGATTTTCAATTATCTGCTATATGTTATATACAGTGTACAAATATTAATTACATGCACTAAACAGTTTCTGATATTAGATTTATTGGCATTTTTTCAATATGTCATCATTTGATTATTTATGTTTTTACTTAGTTGTTTAATAGGTAGCTTTGGAGTCCTACATAAATGTTTTCTGAAACCTGCTAAACTGAAGGTATGAGTCTTGTTTCTGCTGCACCAGTCACTGAATTTAAAGAGCAGCAACACAGAGAACAACAGCAGCAACAACCACAACAGCAGCCATCGCCTGTCTTAGCCCTGATCTCTTATTGCCCTCGGAACAATTTAATGAGCTTTCTTCCTAAATACAGACAGAAGGCTCACTCTCTGTCAATAAGTGACTCAGCGTTCAACAGACAGATGAAATCAGGGCCCCATTACCTTGTGCGGAACAAGCCGCTTAGGTGTTTCTCATGAGCGGAAAACAACCAAGATGGTAGCTGTTGCCCTAATTGGCTCCCTGCTGTCTAACCTGCACTGATCAATGGCCCTGCTCTATAAAGACCAACATCCAGATATGACTGGCAGATGAATCTTTTAGCAGCAAAGTGGTAGACTGTGCTAGGCACTCAAGTGCAGTGTTGAAAGCAAACAAGAAAGGAAACATCTCAACCCAGGATCACAACAGGTCACAAACCTTTAAGCCTTTCTCTCGTTCTACTAATATGCAAATTTTGCAGGCTTATATACTCCAATGCTATTCTATTACCTTTTTAGAGATTATAGTAATCAATGCATGGTAAAGACTGTATTTCACTGACTTTTTAATAGTTTATAGTAGTAGTTTGTGATAAAGTAATAATATACAACTCTGTTTCTAAAAAGGTGCAAAGCTGGTGTAAAATGTAAATAAAAACAGAATACTGTGATTTGCAAATCATTTAACCCCAGTATTTAGTTGTAAATGGTAAAAAGACAACATACCAGATGATGAAACTGAGATATTTGCTTTGCTTTTTGGAAAAAAAAAAAAAAAAAGTTTATTTTGAATTTCAAACGGAAAGCTTGTGAAACACTGAAAGAAAAACATCTCACAACTTATTAGGTTAATTAGTAACAAGACTGAGCTTAAAAAGAAAGCCAGTAAGTAAGTAAGATTAGGAGGGGTTCTGTGAATGATTGCATGGGTAAATATACTAAAGTAACAGTGTGAAATTACAAAGAATTTGGGGATTTCATCATTTATGGTACATAATGTCATTTAAAAATTCAGAGAATCTGTTGAAATCTCTGTACACAAGGGACAAGGCTGAAATTATTGAAAGGATCTTCACTTCATCCAGAAATTCAAGTTAAAAGCCTACCATGCAAGAAACATATGAACAAGATCCAAAAATGCTGTTGCTTTCTCTGGTTACAAGCTACAGCAATTTAAGATAAACTGAGGAGAAGTGCAAAGCTATCCTTTGGTCTACCCAATCCAAATTTGAAATTCTTTCTGTAAATTATGGATGCTTGGTACTCCGTACTTAAGAGGAGAGGAAACATCTGGCTTGTTATTCTTGCACAGTTTAAAAGCCAGCATCCCTGATGGCATAAGGATGTATTAGTGCAAGTGACACGTGTGAAGGCTTGATTAAGGCTGAATGATATATATAGAGATTTTGGAGGAACATAAGTTTCCATTCACACAACTTATGTATGGCAGTGATTATTTCAGCAAGGCAATGCCAACTGTATTTTGCATGTATTGCAGCAGAAGAGTCCAAGTGTTAAACTAGCCTGCTTGCAGTCCAGATCTGTCATTATTAAAAACATTTGCTGCATTATGAAATGGAAACACACAGCACCCCTTTTTGGACACTAAGTTTTACTCACTTGCAGATGCACATTTGCAAAATCAACAAACAGAAACAGTGGATTTATTAATTCTCAATCAGCTGAATCAATCAATCACTCTTGATAACAGATAATACAGCTTGGGTGTTTATCTTGTCATTTGTTTTGGATTCAACCAACAAGGGAAAAAAAACTCTGTTATTTAAAGAATTAGTCACTCCAGAAAATGTGTAACTACAGAACAACAAATGAGCAGGAGAGGTTGCATGGTGGGAGTCCTGCAGTCTATGCATACGATATGAATGACTAAGTATGAACACAGTCTTTCAGCACACCCAGCAAGCAGATTTGCATATATGCAACAGCATGTCCTCGATAAGCTATGATTCACTCGATTACAAAATCAACTTCAAATCTTAAAATGGGTTTTTGGATAGTACATATCTAAGTTATCTTTAATAATATGTTCCTGTGTGATGCATTATAACATTTAACAGGTCTTAAGCCCCCATCTTCCACTACTCCCTTTAGCATTCTCACACTAGTTATATATTTACTTATATTTATGTGTTTTTGTCCTCTCCTCTCCAACAACCTCCTAAACAAACCCCTTTTATAGAAATTAAAGAGCATAATCAAATATACCAATTTCTTCCTATTCTCCTTATATCTATTGCCAGTGTCATCTCTCCTTGTTTATCCCATCTATTCACTTTCCTCTTTAGGTCCTTCTCATTTCTTTTTACCCTCTCATCTTCTCTCTTTTCCACTCCACCAGCTTAACAGAAGTCAGAACAAACCAAGAAGATTAGGCTCTCTTTACTTGAGAGAGAGATCTGAATACCTTTATCTTCACCTGATGCAATTATACTTTAAAAATCTTTCACTGATGCCAGCGAGTGCACAGATCTATAAGAATTTTCTTTAGATAAGTTTTAGCTATGTATTTGCAACAACAGCAAAAGAAAAGTAAAGGTTTCAATTTTAATCTCTTTATCTGGTAATTGTTTGATCATTTGTCTAATGGCAAGCCTTACACAAAGCTGAAATTCTTTCTCTTTCAATTTCTAAAAAAAATGGTTTGATCAGGTCCATAAATTGTATTACATAATATAGGGGTCAACAATGTTATTTGGGAAGTGTTGCTGTTGAAGGCAGTAAAAAAGGCAGTCATCTGAGCCTAATGATTCAGAGCCATGCCCTTGATTTGAGAACAGCTCAGAGGCTAACAAATGGAAGTGCAAATGATTTTCTTACTCTAGGCTCATTTAATCATTTTAAATTTAGATCTCACGCCTCCCACTGGGGAAAATAAATCAGCTTGCTTCATACAGAATTTGCATGTTTTAAGCCTGAAGTTAGGAAAAGGAATTGGGGAGAGGACATGCTGCGGATTGGTATGGCTTGTGTGCTCTTATCAGCCAACACCAAGGCCCCCGATGTGTTCCAAGAGGAAGGTTGCGTTTCTTTACTGTGACCTCACACAGAGAGGACTTTGACCTGAGCTAACAAGATCCATTAAGGAGAGATTGAGTCTGGATGAAATAGTTTGTGTACACATTCTTAAGCGTACAGAGAATCAGTGTAATTACGCAAGATGGCAGAGCAAGCAAACCAATCTGTGCATTTATGAGAAAGGTCAGTGCCTTCGGAGGAACACTGGAACGCATTCCACAGCATTAAGCCTCTATGTGATGTCAAGTGTAAAGCAGGCTGCTGGGGAGGACTGAGGCATTCTCTCAGTCTATCTCTGACTGTGTGGCAACCAACTTTACCAAATCGAAGGATTTTCGATATAGAATCAAACATCCACAGACAAGGCACACAGAGCTTAGAGGAAGCACTATGTACCCAAGCTGAACTATGTGTGCTCAGTGTAAGACAGGCATTGGGTTTGGTTTCCGCTGTGATCTGTCTGTTCCTCTTAGTGCCATTGTTGTTAGAACAGGTTTGGGATTTGGGTAGCTGACAGAAAGTGTTGCGGGACTGCCTTTCGCCTGAGGTCGACAGAGGCATTCCCTGTGATGGTGCTGCGATGTGGGGGTGGTTCATGCGTGTAGGGGTGGAGAAAACCACCTCCCCAGAGTCAGCAATTTGACCCTAGCAGGCTTGGTACAGGCTGCACTGTTAAGCTCAAATAAACAACACAGAAAATTCAGCACAAAAATAAAAACGTGTCAGGGTGCGTTAGAAGGAGAGTTGGCAGCAGCTTTCACATGGTATGATGTGAGGACTGAATCAGCTCTCCTTTACTGTCCACACAGTGTGCACTTGATCACTGCAGCATTTTCAGAACCAAGGACAAGTCACTGAGAGTGACATAAAAT
>VUQI01030266.1:0-16613 GCA_015106735.1 Paratilapia polleni | reverse complement strand
CACTTGTAAAAAAAAAAATTAAAAAAAAAAAAAAAAAAAAAAAAAAAAAAGGTGGATGTATCTACTGACATTGTCCATGGATGTCTGAAGTTCTGTTTTGAAGCCTTGAGCATAGCATTTTCACCTTCCTGGTTTCTAAAAACCAGATGTGATGAGAAGGGTCAAGTGTGACTGTGAAACCACTTCCTCATTGGCTAACGACTTGTCAATCACAAGTCGTTAGCCAATGAGCATACCATGGGTAATCCTCCATTTTAAAATATACTATGACCAAGATTTACAAAACAGACTTAATTTTTTTTTTTTTTTCAATTTGACACAAAATGAGTGACTGAGCCCATAAGCTCAGCAGGGAAGTGTTTACAGTGGTCAAAGCAGAAAGCCATGTTCCCATAGACGTTTACGGCACAGGAAGTCTTTTTGCAACCACAGCTTTCACCATCTGGTGGTCCTCAGACAGAATGCAGGTTTAAGGAACTTCTGCACTGGCTTCGTTTTTCTGACCCAGAAGCTATGTCCTTCTTTTATATTATCTATGGCTGTAAACGTGCTTTTTAATGCTGTTTAATTGGGCATTTAAACAGGAGTCTATGGGGATTGACTTGGTTTTGGAGCCTCAAATGACTGCTCGAGGAACTGCAGTTTTTCGCACTTTGCGGTGTCTTCATTTTTCAGCATCAGACATTTTCCACTTGTTTGTGACCGAAAATCTTCTGGAAAGGCTTTTGTAGCAGCATATTACTGCTGCTACTACAATCGTATATGGGTGGAATGTTTAAATAACCACATACTTTCAGCCACACTTTTAAAAGATTTGTTCACCCCTGCTGCCAAACTTAAAGCTAATACATTTGAAGAAGGGACGAATAATGTCGGAATAGCTTCTGGAATACTCAAACACAGTTATACACACGCTGGAATAAACAAACACCGACATCACCTCCTGCTGATAACTGTGTGTGTGTGTGTGTGGGGGGGTGCTCTGCTGGCTCTGCTGGCTCTGCCCTCTCTCTGAGGATGAATCTTCTGAAACAAAGAACCCATTCAACATCAGAGACCAACATGCTCAGCACCTGTTGGGATGCAGGCCTGTGTTGCACACTGACCACAGGAGACCACAAACCCCCGTCAACACACACACACATACACACATGCAGCAGGCCTCAGCAAACTCCCTAATCCTCTGGGTCATGCTACAGACGTGCAAGTGAAATACATAGGGTCAGATGACAGTCAGCAACCGTGGCACTGAGATTTACTTTGTACTTTCTCCTTATAGTCATCGTGTGCACATTATCCTGAGAGGACAACTGCTGGGTTTCATGATCTACAGTCCAAACTCTGTATGTGTTACACCCATGCTGTGTTTATCCATTAGGTCATGGTGATGTGTGTAAAAAGCCTGACCTAATTTTTGGTGGCCAAATGTCATATATAGCCATTGTTTAAATTGCAAGCTGTCTGACATTAATAGGCCACTCGTCCTGTGGGGGCACATACGCCCACCCCTCCTTGCCCTGTGCCCCTGGTTCTGCGTCTGTGTGTTGATCACCAAGTACAGCGACAAAGTCAGATTCAGCTGTGGCTCTTTTGGATTCCTGCACACGCCTGCTTGTGCGGATCAGGCCCGCGGACAGCTGGCCTTCAGCACTTCAAGCTGGACAGCTGCCTCTGCCTCTCCCTCGCCTCTCCCCATCTCTTCACACTCCATCCTGTTCACAAATTAACATCGGCCCGCCGGGCCGCAAGGCGTGGCTCTAAAAGTCAGGTGTAGAAGCTTCTGTCCAGGCAATAAGCCATGTCACAAGATGTCTTGACTGTCTCCAATGAGTTGTATTGTTTTTATGGCACTGCTTGCTTTAAAGTTAAAGCAACGCAATTCTGTTCCAAACCTCACCTCATGCAGCATCCACGAGCTGAGGTTTAAAAATAATTCTGAGACATGTTGAAAATGATGCACCACATGTAGAATATTTCCATTAAATGACTTAGGTTTAGTTTTTTTTTTTATCTCAATGTAATTGCATAGATTAATAGAGTTGGAAAACTGTAATTGTGACAAATGTGATTTTAACAATCTGTTCAGCCCAAACTGAGCAGTCTTTGGCTCTGCGGGGATGCTGATGTTATTGAACCTCTTTTAAAAGGTCAAGTGCAACAGCAAAGCACAACAAATGCTGCATCCATTTTACTCATTGTAGTTCTAGGAAGCCTCACTTTTTGGCACTGAATGTGAAACACTCTGCAACCATCTCAAATGGTAGCAGGTTAGTTTTAATAAAGCATACAGCCTCGTGAACAGGGATGTCCAGGATGGAAAGAGTTAAAGAAAACCCAAGGGGAAAACTACATGATAAAGGGTTAAACCACAGATGTATCCCTACACTAAACAATCAATTAGAGCTGCAGCCTATGGTTACTTCCATTACTAGTTCCATTACATTCCATCTGTTGATTACTGTCCAAATTGATTAATGAATGTATCAGTCAAAAAAAGAAAGATATAAAGAAAATAGTATAATTTAAAAAAGCCCATCACAGTTTCCCAAACCTGCACTGTGACTTAATCCAAGTTCTTAAAGCTCAAAGTTATTCACTTACAACAACAGAAAACAGAGAAAAGCAGGACATCTGCTCGTTTAAGAAAGACGGGACCAGACAATACTTGGCATTTTTGCTTGATAAATGATTTAAAGCAGCCAGTGGGGAACTGAAGGTATTCAGTTTAGTCTTTTAGCACCAGTTCACTACAACAATCATCTCAAGGAACTTATAAGGTAACAGCCTACAATATAAGAGACAGAACTCTGATGATCAGACAGTCCCCTATGAGCAAGCACATGGTAACTGTGGGGAGGACGAACTCCTTTATAACAGGAAGAGGCCCCTGGCAAAACAAGGTCGGGGAGGGGCAGCCGTCTGCTGCAGTTAGGGGAATACAGAAAAGAAGAGCACAGAGAGACCACGAACAGCAAACAGGACAAAACACAAACTACTGGAGCGAGAAGACAAATGTTAATGACATGCAGTTGTAGCAGATAATTGCATGGTGAGTGAAAAAGAGTGAAATGTAGGAGAAGTGCTCAGTGCATCATGGGGATTTAGCAAAAGTTTGAAAGCCACCATAAGCTATTGGTAAAAGCAGACTGAAGCAGGAAAAGCTGAGAGTGTATTGGAGTGAAGAAAATGGCTTTTTGGTGCTTACGAACTCAACTTTCTAGCTGTCAAAGAAGGAATGTGTTATTTCTTCTTTCAAATGCTACATAACTGAGCTTTAAACAACTGATCAGTCAAAACTGTTAACAAGATTAAAATGGTCAAAAAGTGGTCACTCACAGGCTGGTGAATGCATTCATATTGAAATGCCTCATTTCTAGTGTATATTAATAATTCCTCTACTGCGGCATTTTGCAGCCAGTGACACACATTCATCAGGTATTTCACCACTGTGCTAAAGACTGGAAGTCCCCGTTTCTGAAAAGGCGATGCTGTTAGGTAACTGGAACCTTTCCCCGTGTATGATCAAAGAGCACTGTGGAAGTAGTGTTTATGATGTAGAAGTATGTACCTGTAGAGACTACTATCTATCCAGTCAAGTGAGCCTCTGGAACATGACCCAGTCAAGGAAGCAGGTCCTAGTGTGGGAATGTCACCCTTTTGGTTCACTCTGACCCTGTACTCCTCGATAACCAAGGCACGACCCCGGGGTCAGGTCAGGGCCTCATCCATTATACCTTCAGAGACATACCAGGCTCCACACAACACCCATGGTGGTAGTGAACAAATCTGTCACACAAGACCAGAGGTGCACTAAGATTTAAGAAAAAAAAATCTTTTTCCCAGACAGAGTGGTGGGAGCAGGGTGTTGGAGATGAGGACATGGCTGAGATCAACTCCTCTCTTGAATGTGGACAGGAAGTCAGCTTGTAAATATGACATATTAGACTTTCCCACAGAATCACAGATAGAAGGGGGGGTGATGAAGTGAGAAAGGGACAGACAAACAGAGGGAGGAAAAAGGTCTAAAGAAGTTTAATATTCTCATAAATTATCATTTGACATGTGTGGAATCTGTTTCTGGTCCATCACTTTTTAAAATCTTAAATGATCTTCAGATGTACTTTGTGGAAAATCACCTTTGTCAACCTTCCCTCCAGCCCAAACAAATCCAAGAGGAGGTTAACACAGACTCTGTGGCAGTGACACTGACTCGCTGCAGCTGCCTTGGTATTTCCTGTATGGGAACTGCTGAGAACTATGTCAAAAACTCAACTAATGCAAACTTCCAAGGAGCTTTTGGTGGACTGTCAACATTCCACACAACTAATAAGACTAAAGAAACATATTAGACTTTCTGAGTTTCAATACTAAACCGAAGAGCCTACAAAAGATGACGGAACTGATCGAGCATCCGTTTGATTCTTTTGTTGATACAGATGTCAAAATTTGCTTTACTCTCATCAGTTTATGAATTTGTTGACTGGAGAGGAACTCAGTGTATCTGAAAATGAGGTGAGGTATGGCCTTATAGTAGAGAGTTCTGAGGGGAAACTGGTACATGAGTGCAGTGCAGGAAATCAGTTTGAAAGCTTCTTTGAAAGATGTGGTTTGAGTTTTAAAGTGGGTGAAGCATGTAAAGTGGTAGAACATTTTTGAGAACAAGCCAGTAACAGTAACGGTGAGTAACAACCGAGAAACAAAATATTTTATTTTACAAATGAAAAGTTGGATACACAACAAAGTGCACTTAGTGTTTTTTCTGCTACGGCTTCACTTAATCTGACATGACGAAGCAACCGCTTCCGGGCCTGAACAATGAAGCCAACTCCATAGTGCCAAAAACTATAGTTCCTCTATTGTCCACTAGAGTCTGGCTCCAAAAGAGAGTCAAACCTCACAGACACCCATGTTAAAGTGCCCAACTTTAGCCACAAAATCAACACGTTTGCAGCCTGGTACATCAAACAGTTTTTATTGCTTTGAATAGTTTACCCCTTCAGGCCCTTGCGCAGGCCTCAATAAATTTGAACTACTGAGCTGGGCCTCTCTGCTGCGTTTGTGCTGTTGGAGCATTCAGGAGCATTTGTAATGTATTCATCTGATAAATTATATTGTCTGCTGTTACTTAGCACTATTTAGCAGGTATCTCTGTGCACCCATACAGTTTATGCATGCAGTTTGCAAACCAAGCTTTCTAGCTAGCTGATAACTTAGCACTTCACATCCAAACCACTTGTGGTCTAAAAAAACCCACACAGCGGCTGCCAAAGTGCTAATGTTGAGGCTTCAGAATGCACAGTTCAAAACCACTGGGGGCGTCACTGGTATATAAAAATTAAATTTATAGAATCAACTGACATGTTATGCTGTGCAAGTACACTAAGTCATGTATGAATGCTGTATATCTTAGCAAACAGATAGAAGTAAATTGCAGTTTATGGTGTAGATTTCACTTATAGTGATTACAAGTGCAAAAATATAGAAAGACGGCCAACGAAGATTAGCGGATTTAGCTTTACTTTAATATGTGGCTTCCTATCATTAACAGACTCCAAATGCACTACACTGAGTAGCATCTTTCATCTACAGGACAGAGGTGTAGTAGAAACAGTGGCTTGCAGACTGGTCAAAGTGAGGAGTAATTCTGCAGATAACACGCAGGCTGCAGGCTCACTGCTTCCCTGACAGGAACTTATCTCACAGCTTACACTCTGGTTTTATTTATACTCACACTTCCTCACGCTCGTCTTCTGCATTTTGTCTCAGTAAACATATTTACCGTGGGATCATTTTGTTGTGTTACAGCTAATACAGTAACAGTGGTGAAGAGCATGTTGGAAGGTGACTGTATCCGCTCATTTTGATGTTTTTATTTCTCTCCCTCCCTTGTCAAACATGCACATTTCACATTATCTGTGTCTTTTCATTACTTTGAAAGTTTGTGTGCCAAAGGGTGAGACGTGCAGGCAAACAGAGGGATTACTCAAAGGTAATGTGCGGATTCTCTTTTTCAGAAGTAACGATGGTGAAGAAATGTAGCAAAGATATGTGTAGACAACATCACTGATAACTCAGGAACTAGAATACTGTTCAAGAATGATCTCATGACCACAAATGTAGCCACTGGAAAGTGAACATAGTTCTGCATAGCTACAGAAATCCCCACAAAATATAAACGACACAAAATAAATGACAAAATATACCTTTAAGATGGGCTTTATAGCACAAAAGCCTCAGGATTTATGGGGCATGTGGAGAGGTGATCAGTGGTGCAAACTATATCACTGACATACTTGCCTCCAACTATGTGTTCATGTGCATTGGTTGTGCTTGTTCTTCAAACTTAATGTCATGTTTAGTTCAGCACATGACCAGTTTTCAAAAAGCCACAACAAAGTTTTGAAAAGAAACTCACAGGTCTGATTAAAAGAACACTTTAATCCTCCACACCACTAACAGCACACACCAAGTACACCAGCAAGTGTGGGAACACTATGCATTGGCAGAGGCATTATACAGCAGAGACACGCCACTCGAACGCTATTTTCTAGCCACGAATTCCAGAAAATGTAAGGAGAATCAGGTCAGGACATTACCCTGAGTTGCCTTTTGTCACATATTATTTGGGTACCTAGGTGGATGATGGGCTCTATTTTAAATGTATACTGAGCACCCAGTGAAGAAATTGAAGGTTAGACTTGTTTTTTCCGATCAAAATAGGACCTGCTTTAATGTAGCAGATGGGATAAATCTTCTACAGCTTCTTAAATCTTCTAGATTATAGTGACATTACATACATGTTGCCTCCTCTACACTTTATTGTTAATCACTGTGTATATCAACAGGACGAGAACTTGCTAGCTGGGAAATTTACCACGTTATTACCCACTCTTTTCTCAGATCTGTGGAAATCTGTGCAGCTGGATATCACACAGGCTAGAGCCCAACCTTTTTATTGGTGGGCTGATATTATCGGCCGTTATTAAGTATGTACTGCTCTATCTATTGGCATTTATAACAACCGATAAATGAAAATGAAAAGTAGAGACGGGAGAAACACCCTTCAACCATGTTATGAGTGTTGATGTTGCATAATTTGTCCACCAGAGGGCACTCTGCAACTTCCCCGTTGGCAACACACGTGTTTGGAAACACAACAACCAGCTGATCCAAGCAGAGTCGGGCAGAGCGTAAATGAGTAAACAAATAAGTACACATAAAAATGTTAAGGAATTCTGTTTATGTTTTGTGTGTCTGAAAGAAAAAAAATATCAGGCAATATATTGGAATGTTGATTTTTTAAATCACCAAATATTGGTATCAGCCTTAAGAATCCTATATTGGTTGGATTCTATTAAAGACTGGTTAATGTCTGACTTATCTGACTGCTTAGGACGTTTCAATTACATTGCCTTGCTATACTATCTTGTGGTATAAATTTGTATTATATGAAATACGGCCCAGCCCTAGTACAGCCCTTAGTATCAGCTTTAGCTGATATCTCTGCAACACAATACACAGATGCTTTGGACATAAAGTCATAGCATTAGTTTCTTCACATTCTGTTGATAGTTCCATTTAATTTTGTAAGGTTTTAAACTATTTTTGAAGACAAGAATTTGCAATAAGTGTTACTAAGATGACTGCAGAGTGACAAGACTTGCTTCTAGGGGGACTTTGGCGTTGGCTACCATGGTATCTCTTTGGTGGTGAAATTGAAACCAACATTTGCTATGTTTTCTGCCCACTTGGGGGCAGCTCAATAAGCTTTGAGAGGAACACATAATATCACCTCAAAAGATCCCATAAACATATCTAACTCTTCAGCTCCCACATGCTCCATGATGATCATTAGTGAGTTGATGACCGTGGGTTTACTAGAGCTTTTATTCACTAAAAGAAACTCCCGGTTACTGGTTGAAAACAATACTGATGAGAGCAGAGAACAAAACAATGAGCTGGAAGACACAACAAATTCCCTCAGATACGGAAAAAAGAGGCTGGAAAGGCAAGTGAAAAATCTCCACGTGTTTGTAACAGCTGACGTTTTTCCATTTTGCACTTAATTTTTTGCTACTATAGATTTAATGCCAGATTGATTTTCAACTAAACCTCCCACTAAATTAGCTGTATCCACCCATTTATCACTACTGTACAAATGAATCTGTTCATTTTGTGTTCATAGTCTGTTTAAGGAGGATCCAGTTACCATACTGATGATTTCCTGAGGTACATTAAAAATCCTCAGGAGTTAAACACATGAACAGCATGACTGGATATCATAGAGGATTAAATTAGCTAAAAAAAAACCCGTAGATCAGCTTCCTTTCGTGGGTGATGCTGCTGCCACTTCTCCACACCAGCCCCCTCCTGCTCTCAGATGATAAAACAGACACAAAGCAACACATGAGAAAGCCCAAAATAGCTTTCTGTGATCTGAAAAAGACATGAATTGTGATGCTAAATAACCTTTATAGAACGGAAGTGAGATTGCTTAAACAGAGTTAGTCATCTGCCAAGCCAGGCAGTATTTTTAAAGCGAGGATGAATAAGATGAGCTCAGTTACATTGGTTGCTTCGCAGGGGGAATTGTCAGAATGATGCATATCCTTTCCCACTACTGTTAACTCCAGATAGGACTTGGGAGGATTATGCTCTGCTATTGCATTAATCATCAGAGGTTTTTAAACGTTTTCTACCCACAAACCAAACACACCGACGGGCCTGAGAACTGTCCAATAGATTCAACACAGGAACTGGAACAGAATTCTCCACTCACTTTAATGCTTTCCACATCTGCTGTTGGCTACATTGCTGCCCCGATCTCCTACTCTAGGAGTACTTTAACAAACACTGATTTCTAGAGAAATACACACATTATAAAAAGGGGCGTAACGATAACTGTGTATCGATGACAACCATTATATAGCAACTAAAAAAAGTTGCAATTCAGGGTGAGGCTGCAGTGTGGCTAGCTGAGAGCAGAAATTTCCAGAATTGTAGTTCAAGTTCTATAAGTGACAACACAATGGTGCTGTTGTAACAGCTGATAGGTCATTATTATTCTTGATTATTATTATTTTAAAAATGGAACCATGTTTCTAGCCTTCAGTGTATCTGGGCAGGAGCGATTTTTATAGTTGTGCGCCCTAGTGGCACGGCTGCCCAAACATCAGGAGTTTTATTCACAGTTTTAGACTGTTTATTTGAACCAAATGTTTTTACAACTAGATGAAGCATTTCAATGCTATAGCAGTATGAACTAATTTGCCCACAACCACAAGGGTTTGTAAGCCCATCGCAGAAAAATGATAGCTGATCAAAATTGAACATATAGGCAGTGTTTGTGGTTGTCCAATAATGGTAAATACCAAGTTTGGTG
Source organism: Paratilapia polleni (assembly GCA_015106735.1). Taxonomy (NCBI): domain Eukaryota; kingdom Metazoa; phylum Chordata; class Actinopteri; order Cichliformes; family Cichlidae; genus Paratilapia; species Paratilapia polleni. Next base: position 7,231 of record VUQI01030266.1, on the reverse strand, counting down.
ACGATTGGATGAAATATGTAAAACAGGGAATCAAAAGTATGTTTTGCAAAAAAATTCAAAATGTTGGGAAAGTTTTAATTACCTTCAGGGGCATCTACACTAGAAGGGACCAGTGGTGATGTTGGAAACAGAGAACATGAGATGTCACTTAAATTCAGCAATGACAGGGAAAATGGCAATTAGCATGGCAAAGTGGGCGTGTCTTGAGTTAAGCTTTGAGGTAAGCAATTGAAACAGTTACCAATGTGAGCAACCAAAGCCTGGAATATACACTGGTGACCAACGCTTAGCTAGACAGTGATGCGTGACAAGTGAATTGTTTTACTTGTGGACGTGGTTTTATGACTCACAGTTGTCACAATATCTATTTTTCAGCGTATGTTTGCTAATATCTCACCACACGGGGGTGTTATCCATACCATTTCTGGTGATTTGAAGCGTTGAAGCATGGATAAGCCCTCCACCAAGTCTGAGCCTTGTAGCATTTGTACTTTTTGAGTTATTCAACGAATTCCAAAAGCTCCCATTGACTTCCATTAAAAAAAAAAAGAAAGGCATACAAAATAAAGATACCAGTACCATAAATAATCACAACAACGTGCTAAACAGGCTTTAGATGATAATGGAGGAAAATATAATAATAATAATGATAATAATAATAATAAAGGAAAATTAAATATTGATACTGTGTCAATAATGCACTTATGATAATTATGTAAATTATGGTGTCATGTTATTATGGTTACAGACTCGCCAGCTCCATGCACTTGTATTTAGAGTTTAATCAGTTTCCAAAAAAGACAACAAACAATAAACAAAGTTAGAATTTGACAAACAGTTTTATTGCTATTTGTTTTCTATAGATGTCACGATAATATTATCGTGATTTAAAAAAAAAAAAAAAATCAGGATAATCATACGTGACAATCTGATATTGTGACAGCCCTATTAGGAATAATAATAGTTTCGTGCTTTGAAAACTGCACACAGAGCCAGAAACCAGTGCACCGGTTGCAGCAGTACCTATTTTTGTAACAGTCACTTTTAGTGAGCTGAGGTTGAAGAGGCATCAAACCACAAAAGGTTCATTTCTCACAGTACATTAAGTTTCAGATTAGAGGAGAGTTTGAATATTAAGAGCTTGTCTGTTGGTTTTATCATTGTAAAATCAGAGTAAACTAGAGAATATACAGCTTCACATCCCCAATTATCTGTGGGTGAGCAGCCGGAGTTGATAATCTCACGTCTAAAGGCTTTTGTGTTAATGAGCCTCATAAAGTTTCCCTCTCAGCTCCGTGTCAGAATCAGCCGTCTCAAGTTACAGCCTACAGTAGAGCAGGTCAGAGGGCTGTGTGTGAGTGTGTGTAGAAATAGGTGGTAGCTGACACCACAAGTTAAAGTGAAATCCAACAGGCGGTCTATAGGCACATTCCTCTGGATGAGCGGCAGAAGACGACAGGGTAGATGCTGGATTACAAAATAAAAGCTGACCGATTAATTTGAACTTTTGAAGTCCAGCAGCAGTTGCAGTACTCACCATGATTGTTAAGGAAGTAGCCGTGTCCACACAGAGAAATAAATCCGTCTGCCGGGGGTCACTTTTTCAGTGAACCATCTCAACTACGAGTGTGTGTGAAAACTCTCTGGGGTCTACTACTCCTCCTCCTCCTCCTCCGTGCCTCACAAGCATATTGTCTGAGCTGTCACTGAGAGCCCGGCTGTTATACACCCGGGGCGGAGAAACTCAGCTGCATGTCAGTGACAGAGCCTCTTTCCTGCAGCCCCATTGGCCGGAGAGACACCCCCGCACACACTCACACACTTCTGCTCCACCCCACTGCTTCTCTTTACAAATTTTAACCCATCTTCATGGCACACTGCACTCCATCTTTCTTGTAAAGCAGAAGTACCTCACTTACCACTAGTTTACTCTTCTAGCTAACTTAGGGAATTTTTGTCATGTCCTTTTATTGCATTTCCTCTTTTTGTATAAATTTGGCACATATATGTGGCTGATTTGTATGGTTGGTTTAGGAGGAAAAAGGGGGTGGGGGTTGTTTAAAGCACAAATTCTTGTGAGTTTCCTTGTTGTCTGGACAACACAGACACTGGGGCCGGGGAGAGCTGGGGAATGCAGAGGGGTGATGGGGCAGTCTGACCTTCCAGGCAGAGGGTGAAGGCCACAGTGGAGAAGGAAAAACAGGAGCTTTGATAAGTTTTCTTGTCTTCCTGTTTTTGCATATGAGATGAAAAACAGTGTAAAGGGATCTCTTAAGTGTAACTGTTTTATGACAAAGTGCTGTTTGTGCGCTGTGTCCATTTGTGCTCCCTGCAGGTTGCTGCTCAATTTTTGCAGCAACAACTGTGGTCTTAAAATATCTATAGGATATTACTGTAGCTGTGGTTGTGAGGTCTGAGGGGGACTTTACACCATCAAATTCACAGAACAGACTTCTTCCTTTTAATTGTTTATTAAAAATCTGAATTACAACAGAAGGACGTAGAGAAAATATAAAAGTGGAAAAGACAACAAATCACACCTGCAGACTGATAACTAAGAAATGTGAGAAGTGTGTTACAACTAAAGTTTCTAAGCTCTTTTAGAGGTCATCAAAAAGAGCAAACGTCAGTTTTTGTTCTCAAGAGCTTGCCAACACAGCACGTTCTCTTTTTAAGTACTGTCCCGCTGATTCCACTGCCCGCTTTCAAATGAACGGAGATTGAGAGACGAATCAGAAGACTGCGAGAGCTCGCTGAGGGCACAGAAGGCTTCACAAGAGTCAGAGAGCATCCTGTTTTGGTGGCTCAGTCTGTGGTGGTGCGGCGGTACCAGAAGCGGGCCCTGAAGTCGTCGCTGCAGGTCATGAAGCCCGGGTTGGTTGGCGAGTGGACGATGCAGCGGACGATGTTGTTGTGACCCAGAGACAGCAGGTTTTTCCTCTCGGCTGTGCGGGAGTCCCAGCAGCAGAGGCTGATGGTGCGCTCGTCGGGCAGCAGCACGTAGTCCTCCGTGTGGTTGAATACGCCCTGCGTACGGTGCATCTGACGGCCGCTCAGTCCCGCACCTGGAACAGACCAGCGCAACATGTCACCAAAAGTAACTGACCAGATTAAATCCCCCCTCCAACCTTTTCACTGTATTTCATGTAAATATCAGCAGATATAATATCATATTTTTGACTACCTAAAAATCTGTGAATGGCTCTCATTTCCTGTGCTTATCAGCCCAAACCCCTAAAACCCAAAACCTGAAGCAGTCCCCTGTCAGTCAGTGCGTGCGCTATGGTTTCATTTGTAACAGTGAAGGCCAGGCAGTGTTTCACTTGGCTATTCTAAGTGATCTAAACATCCAAATCTGTTCAATCCAACTCAAACAGAGAAAATGAGTCAAGTGTTGGAGAAATGTCAGCCAGGGGCCTGACCACTGATGAGGAAGTGCTCACAGAGAAACTAGATATTTGCTGTGTGGGCTCACTTTGGCTTCCGTCAATATAACACAGCGCTGAATGTGACTGTTTCAATTCAGTACTTTCGTATTGCCAAAATGATAGTTGTCTCATTGGTGAAATGAGGTCTGAATTAAGGATAGTTACTACATTAACGGTGTCACACTCCTATTAGTGCCTAAAATCATGGATGCTGATTCCAATCAGGTTTTCTTTGGTCTAATCCTGATGGAAGTCCTTTAAAAATGAGTATCTCTGATTCTTTTTGTGACTGAAATCAGATACTATGCTCTATAAACCCAGTATGTGTACTATTTGTGTGAAAACCAGTAGTATGTATCTTCCTGAGAGCCGTGTAGCCAGCTGGAGACTTGTTAAAACAACTCATCAACGCATCTAACTGGATAATGTCGTATAGTTCCTGTTAGTTAAGTTGCTTTGCAGGTAGTTTACGCTCACTGTTATTGCCCTTGTGCACGGTGGTGAGTGTCAAAAGTGATATTTTGACTGCTGGTGGGAGGTGTGCTTTGTTATCATTTTGGCTGGCTGAGCACCTCCAAACCTCTGAGACCAAGCAGGTTGGACTCTACAGGTATTTCTGTGATGAATCATTGCAGAAGAATAGGGACTGCCAGATGGCTCAGAGGCAGATAGCTGCAGCAGTTGGAAAAGATTAAATGTACTGCAGAAAACATTTCAGCGACCGCTTTAAATCCTGCACAGGAGAACTTGCCTCAAAGTTGTGTAAACCATGATGACAACATAGTTTACACAAGCAAAAACCAAAGTACTGACTATAACCACAAGCCACCTTGCAACCCACCTCCAGCACAGCTCCTCCTTTCATGCCGTGTCTCACTTAATATCCACTGCCAGTGATGCCTGCTCTGTTCTGTGCTGCTGCTTTCACTACTTCACCCTTTTGCTTTCCAAATGTCGCTCTATTATGGAAATAATCACCCTTTGACTATAGTGGCCCTGACTGAAACACTAATTAAGCATGCACTGATGCACTGAAATATCAGCAGTAGCCTCTAAAGTCAACACCTTATTTCATGTGATCAAAACACTGAAGGCCGTGATTCCAAACTGTTACGCTGATCAGCTAAAAAACTACAAATCCATTAAGTTTAACTTTGGCTCCTCATCCAGTTACATGTGGAACTAGTGATACTTAAAGACAGCTGATTTGAGCTTCCACCAGCAACGTTTCTCATTTTAGACAGCGACCATCAGCGAGGAGCTGCTTCCTGAAATGTTTTCTTTTTTCAATTATCTTTGCTGAGGACAAAGAAGAGAACAAGGATCACATTAGGTATGCTAAGCAGCTTAGAGGATTTACTATTAGAAGAGTCTCAATCACCTGTGTGAGCAAATTACTTCTCAGACTGCAGTTTTTATTCTTTCTAATGTTCCTGGATCAGCTTGAGACATCTCTGGAGGACACATGAACTAGAGCTTTGCTGTTCTGTCTGAGCAGCAGTCACAAACCCAAAGCTGTTCGGTTTACAGCCACAACAAACGCAGCAATTTTTAAATAAAAAAACAAAACAAAAACAAAAACAAACAGTGGAAGGACATGTGGGTGTGTGTGCTTGAGCCTGTTAGTAGTATCATCCATGTAGGCCTTATTACACACGAAAGAAGAAGAAGAAGAAAAAAAATTGTTGTGTATGCCTGTAACAAACAACAGGCTCAGTCTACAACAAGGACTGATGCTGATTTCAGACCTGCACTCAGTCATTATGTATTCATACTGAGTTGCTTCTTAGAGCCACTTGATCTATTAAAAAATGTATATATATATATATATATATATATATATATATAATGCATATGTATAAATAAAACAGTGACGTTGTCTTACAAACTCCTACTCATAAGTTAAAGATAAGGGCTGTGGTACTATCAGTCGGAAAGAAAAGGTGTTTCACTTGGAGCTAAAACAAGTGCTCCTGTGCATTTTTTGTTGGATGCTTATTTGGAACAAAAAATTCCTCAAGGCAAAAAAGAGATGTAAAAAGCGTGAAAAGAGATGGGCTGAAGTCAGGGCCTGTATTCAATAAGAGTAGCTCTTAGGGATGAAATTCTAATGAAATTCTTAGAATTATGACGTTTTCTATTAATTTTCCCTGAACGTTAGGAGTAAAAAGTGGTAGATAAATGTTATTCACAAAGCATCTTAGCCCTTAAAAAAGCTCCTAAGGTGAAAAACTGTTAGTGGGGAAAAGGACTTTCAAGAGGCTTATGAGTTTCTTAAGCAGAGGAGAAAATGGTGGAAAGACAAAAACATGGAGCTCTGCCACTTTTTATAAATCCAAGTGAGGAAACAGAATGTATGCATGTTTTTAAGCTTTAGAGGATTTGAGAGAGCCAGTAAAAACAAACTGAATGTACAAAGCGGTAATATCAGAGATGTGGTGCTTGATTCACAGCATTAACTCATGCACTGAGTAACATACAGGTTGGTTACAGCACATCCACAAAAGAAGACATTCAAGAAACACCACCTTAAACTACTGTTGCTGGCAACTACTGGTAGCTGCCGGTTGTCTCTGGGCAGCACGGGGAATTTAATTTTTCTTCTCCAACCTATACAGTGGCTGATGGACGCAGGTGGAGATGGAGATCACTTGCTGACTTTAGTAAATACTCATGCAGTCCAACATTTAACTGTGTGCCTACGGTGAGTGATGTATGTTCATTTTCGACCATAAGAATAGTGGCTGCATAACAAACCACAATGCAATCTTGTGCATGCACGCAGGCCATCAGTTTGTTCCTGTACTTTAAAAAAAAAAAAAACACCACAAAGAGAAATATTCTCCACACGCTGAATGACGGGGCAGGTTAGAAGTTGCAGGGTTGATGCGTGTTGTGGATGTTGTCAGAGATGTGCCCACATCTCCTATCGAAAGCAATAACAGTAGAAATCAATGTGATCAGTACAATACTAAGGTTTTGTAGTGATCATTGAGGCAGATTTGCTATACTAAAGTATGGAAAATCTGTAGACTTAAGACACAACACATTTTTTCACAAGTGGCAATTGTAAACATGATCCAGATGTTTTTTGTTATATCTGTGGATACTTCACTATTCAGTTCAATTCAGTTTTATTTATTTAGCGCCAAATAGTCACCTCAAGGCGCTTTGTATTTTAGGGTAAAGACCCTACAATATTAGACAGAAAACCCCAACAGTCAGACGACCCCCTATGAGCAAGCACTTGGCAACAGTGGGAAGGAAGAGACCTCCAGCAGAACCAAGCTCACGGAGGGGCAGCCATCTGTCGCGACTGGCTGGGGTTGTGGGGAAACAGAAGAGAGCAGAGTGAGACAGGACAAAAGATAAAAAAAGAGACAGAGTTTAATAGTAGCTAATGATTAAATGCAAGTGGTGTATAAACACATGGAGAGTGAAAGGAAGTGGGGAAGAGGAAATGGTCAGTGCATCATGGGAAGCCCCCAGCAGCCTAGGCCTATTGCAGCTTAACTAAGGGATGGTTCCACTATAACACTATAAACTCTATCAAAAAGGAAAGTTTTAAGCCTAATCTTAAAAGTAGAGAGGGTGTCTGTCTCCCAAATCCACAGTGGGAGCTGGTTCCACAGGAGAGGGGCCTGAAAGCTGAAGGCTCTGCCTCCCATTCTACTTTTAAATACCCTAGGAACCACGAGTAAGCCTCCAGTCTGAGAGCGAAGTGCTCTATTGGGATAATATGGTACTATGAGGTCTTTAAGATATGATGGGGCCTGATTTTTTAAGACTTTGTATGTGAGGAG
>VUQI01030265.1:0-17239 GCA_015106735.1 Paratilapia polleni | reverse complement strand
GCCAAGTGAGATAAAGAAAAATGCCACTTCTTCACATTTGAGAAGCAGATAGAAAAAAAAATGTATTACATAATTGCTTTCAAAATTAAACAACTGCCAAAATTCAGAGTAACTTTCTGTCAGTTGCTGGAGCTCTGAGATTGTGCAAATAGAATTAATTTCACTCAGCAATGCAAGTGTTGAACCACACAGAAGGGTAGACGTAAGATTTCCACCTTGCGCCCACCTACACCTGCTATCATCTGTTTATTCTTAGCCTGCAGGACTTGATTAATACCTCTTTCTGTCCCTTGTGCCAGTGCACTAAAGCAAGTGCTGTCTAGGTGGTTGTTTGCAGGAGACAGATTCAGTGCTCTGTGATTTTATTTATAGCAAAGCATGCAGTACTATTGTTATAACAGAATGGCTGGCTGTGCGAGCCTGTAACTCACTGTAAAGCCCTCGTGTTCCCATCTCAGATTTAGAAGCTAGCAATTATGACTCATGTACTATTAATTATGTTTAGAAGGGGTACTTGAACAACCTGACAGAATAGCTTTCAGGAACACTTATCTTTCTTTTCTTCTTCTGCAGGAGGCCGAGGCACCACGAAGTGTTTTAGAAGAAATTGGGCTGACATAGGTCAGCGTGTCTCTGCCTCGTTCTTTCTCACCCTCATGTCTCACCCCCGTCCTCTCCTGTTTACTGTGTCAGTGTTGTATGTGTATAATCACCATCTATGTACTGTATTATTCTGTACTGTACTATCCTGTATTGTCCTTTCAGTGTGGTGCCAACTGTGGTTTATAATGTCTCTCCTATGTACAAGCTCCCTCACTGTATTCTACAGCACTTGGCATACATCACTCTCCTAACTTAAAACTCCACAGAGAACAATGTAGCACAGACATGAAAACCCCAGCATAAGATAATCCATCATCACCCATTGCACAGCTGTATGTGCTGTCTGGGCTCAAGTACTTTTTAAGGCATTGTTGCTGCAGCTGGTGCTTCTTATATATTACCATCATATAGCTAAGAATCATACTCTTTTTTGAAAAATCCAGAAAGTCTGTTTTTGGGATATTTCCAGAGTCCTAATCCAAGTTCTTGCTCTTTTGACAGCCAAAAAATAATTATGCTTGACTCTGTTTTTGAATATCAAATACTAGAAATAATTATCAATGTGTAACTTTTAATAATAAAATGTATTTGTTGGGTTCATGGATAGACAGAGCAAAAGTCATCTGGTCATAGGAAACAGGTTAAACAGTCTTTATCATGCATCCAGACAATTTTCGATATCTGAAAGAACTTGCTTTATTGCTTATTTAAAAACTCATCTGATGTTCATATGTAATGGTAATACATGAGACCCACCAGCTGGGGCCAGTGCTATAAAGGGAACCACTGACACTGTTACAATAACTTTTACATGGCTAAATTCAACCCAATAACTAAGTAAAATGAAACATTTAATAATCATTACCTCTATGTTAAGCAGGCTTATATAGGTTTGTTTTTAGTGATTCCTCTCTGCAAATGAATCATTTCATATTTACATTACCTAGCAAGAAGAACTGTTTACATTTGCTGTATATGGGTGGTTTCTGTGTAACTGGCATCATGTTTGCTATGCTGTAATTCTGTTGTCCTTATTTTTCTAATTTTCTTTTGAGAATTGACTTACTGTTCTCACTAAAAAACCACTGGGGTTTGTAAAAGCCTCTGAAAATATATCTTAGGTCAGTTTCTCCCTTAGTTTTAAATCAGGTTAGGATAGAGACCCAAATAGAAAACACTATTTTATGTGTTATACAACTTTGGCTTACTCTTAAAGACTAACATATGACCAAAGAACACTGTGTTTTACCTTCTCAGTGGTGTCTATAGGAGGCTAAAATGGCAGAAAAAAAGGGATTTATAACTCCAGGTTGATGTAACTATGTGGGAGTTATTTGGCTACAATAAACCAGTATTATATAATTGTTCCAATCCACCTAGACAGGTCGATCATGACTTTCTTCATGGAGTGGGAATGTAAGAAGATGAACTGCACATATCAGGGTACATCAGTGATATTTGTCAGTTTGTTCACGTGTCAGTAAGGTGTAAAAAAACAGCTTCTAAATAGTTGCTCATCTCAAACTGTATGGCAGTCATTTTTTTAAACTGCTTTCTCAAGATCAAAAGTGTTTTCATCAAACACCCATTGAGTTATTATTAAATGACTTTGATTTGTGCAAAAGAAATCAGTTTTTGTATTAAACACTGCCAACACATTTGCCAACACTTTTTTTCTTATATTTGAAAGATATTAACAATAAATGTATTCAAAAAGCAAAGTTCTGTTTTTTTAATATGGTTTATACTTGGCAACATGTAGTGCAATAGATAGAAGCAACATTAACCATTTTCAAAATATTCACATATGTATGAAGGTGGTCACAAGTGCCAATGCAAGCTGTATTAAAATCATTCATTTACTTTACCAAGCACTATACTGCATTTAAACTGGATTTATCAGTATAGTATATATCAATATAGTGATTTCAGGACCTCCACAATGCACTGAAAAATATGCATCTCATTTTATGGATGTAAAAACTACCAACTGAGTTATGACACAAAAATGGGGTAATGAGGTAGCATCAATCCCAATGCACAGACATTTGCAAAAGTTTTTTTTTTTTTTTTTTTAAATCTGACTTAGATTTTTAAGTGGGGGAGCCACAGAGAGGAACCAACATCACAATTTCCAGTTAGCTCGCTTGAGATTTTATTGTTGGACTGTTCACTTTCCATCTCTGAACTAAAGTTATTGTCGCTGTCAACAATTCAATTCAATTTTATTTATACTCATCCAAGCCACTGTTTTTCTGAGAAGGCTCTGTTTCATTTATCCCTCCACTGGGACTTGATGCTGAACAATGATCCACCATCTCTTCTTCTGACTCCTCCTCCTTTTCTGACTCTCCAGATGAAGTTGTCCCTTCAGGCAAATGGCTTTTCTTCTTGTGTTTCTTCTTGCTCTTCTTTTTGCTTTTTTTGGAGTGTTTGTGGCGCCGGTGTGTGCTGCTGTCATCGTTAGACATTTTCTTACTTTTATCTGTTGACTTGGGGGTTCTTTCTCTACTTATGCTTCTTGACTTTTCTCTCACTCCCCTGTGAGTGTCATCATTTGTGCCTCTAACGTCTCTCTCTTGATCTCTATTCCTATGCTCCCTCTCTTTGTCTCTACTTCTGTTTCTCCGCCTGACTTGCTCAGTGTCTCTACTTTGGCTCCTTGACCTGTCTCTACTTTGGCTCCTTCGCCTATCTTTCCTCCTGTCACTGTGTCTGGATCTGGAGGGCCGTGTGTCCTCTCTATTCTGGTGGGAGGCCCTCCTCTCCCTGCTCCTGCTCCTGCTCCTCCGCCTGTCGTCTTCTCGTCTCCTTTCAGATCTCACCGGGCTTCTGCTGTAGTGACGCTGTCTCCGCGATCGGTCTCCGTTACGCTCTGAATACCACCCATCTCTGCGACTGCTCCTTACACTGCGGTCAGGGGACATGTGCAGGTCCCTGTCGGCCTCCCAGAATTCATTGCCAGGGTTTCGAAATACATGTAGAAAGTTGCAGTGCTTCCCTTTAGGGCACTTTTGTCTGTCAAACAATCCTGAGAAGAAAAGCAAACAAGCTAGACGCTGCAGTAATGTCTCCAAGTGGAACTGCGCTTCTCACATGAGCATGAAAAAAAAAGAAACTCACCACATATGGCATTCTTCCACCGTGTAACGGGAGATATCTCACAGTGAAGCTGCCGGCCTGCGTACCACCTCCCATTGAATTTGATGAAGGCCTCTTTGCACTGCTCCTCTCTAGCCAGACAAAAGATCAAATAATGATGCGTTTCATCTAAAATGTTTATTCAACTGCAAAAAGTCATGAAGTGGCTGTGTGAATGCTTACGTGTCAAACTGAACGTAAACATTTCCTCTCAGGTGTGGTTCGTAATTGCAGCTGACCTATTAGAGGAGAGGAACAAGTGAAATCATATATGTGCTTTTAGGGGTAATAACCGAGTCTCGTGTACACATGAAGACAGGATGACAGAAGGAAAGCTGCCTGATCTCATCTCACCTTGAACTGCAACACCTTGCCGACGCTCTTGAACTCTGGCAGAACATCATGGTAGAACTCGAGGAAGGACTCCTGCAGCTCCTCCTCGCTGTGCTCCAAACAAGCATCCATGTCATAATCATCACGACGGGCCTCTTCCATACCAAATGTTCTGAACATACCGCGGATCATCAGAGTTGGACTGGCTGTGGGATAAACGTGCTTTCGAGAACATCTGGATTCAGAGAGAGAAGATATACAAAGATGGAAAGGCGTCTTCAGTATCACCATTTAAATACAAGTTCATGAATCATGAATAGCAAGTCAGAACAAAAGAAGAATAGACAGCACCTGTCCCCAAATCGACATGCTCCGGTCTTGAGGAAAAATGGACAGTTGGCTACATCACGCTCTGTTCGAAAGTTCTCAGAGTTCACCGTCACAGGAGCCTCGGGGTTCATCCACGGGGCACCATTATCTAGCTGCAAGCAAGAACACGAACAAAAGCGTATATATACACCATCTAAGCTTTTAGTCTTTTACCAGGTCAAAGACTTGTGATGTCTTCTCCAACTTGTCATAAATCTCTTAATTCTTTTCTGTATTTTTAACAGTCCCAAGGTGTAGTAATGTTCTAATGCAGAGTCGCACAAGTAAGAGTAAACCGAACTGGTAGAATCCACTGTTTCAAGGCGTCTCCAGGTATAAACAAGTTAAATTAAAAACTTCTAAATACCACTTTGAGTAAAATGTAAAACCAAACCTACGATAGAATTACATATCAAAAGTGAAAATAAGTTTCCAAGTAAACTCACTGTAAGTTCAAAATGAACAGAAGGCTAAAATGAAATGAAAACATTATTTAGGCTAAAGATCAGGCTGGCTAGCAAGGTCTTCTTCATCATCGGCTCCAGGATTTTTGTATTTTTAAGATTTGTTGTAAGCATGAGCTAAAAATTAAAATTAGGTAATGTGTTGTATCAGCCTCATGTTCCACTAACAGTTTTCACACATACAAAAGACAGCCCGACAAAAGCACAACTCCGCAGCCAAATTGTGGGATTTACATGTGCCGAAAGGCCAAAAGCACCAACACTGTGTTGGAAATTCTGGCGGTGAGACGACTAAAAACATATAAGACCAATCCAAACTGAATTTATGACAATTTAATACTTTTTTGAGGCCTTTTATTAGTAAATTTCCAATACAAATACTGACATGTGGCATCTTTAAAATAATCATGACAGCAACATCTTGTCGTTAAACTAAATCTTTTGCTCCAAATCTCTTTATATGGTTAAACAATTAAAGAAAATAAAATGTTCATGCTCCCTGGTGATTTAATAGAATGGCTATTTTTTTTTTTCAATTATTTTCCATTTCCTGAAGTGTAACCAGCAGAAGTAAGTAACTTCTTGCTGCTCATCTGCAGACACATGCACAAATTGGCAATGAGCTACTATCATTCTGTATACCATTTACTGATCAGACTCTGGAAAGTTTACTTCTGTAGCCAGGATGCCTTGGGAGAATTTCCACAGTTGGTGTATGAAATTTTAACTGAACTTGAAAATATATAAACATTAATCCAAGTTAGAGCCCATTAAGAGAAGAATGCCAGCGCTGTATGATACTTTACGGCAGAGAAGGATACCAATTTTAAGTTTTTTTTTTAAACTTTTTCCTGCACTGTTTCATTAGATTTATGTGTGTGTGTGTCAATACCTGATTTTCAGCTTCATCCAACATTTTCTGAACAGCCTCCTACAAATGGTGTAAAGACACGGCTGGTGAAAATGTGCAGATGTCAACATAACTGCAGCATATCTGTTTTCTGTGGGTTAAGACCACATCCGAAGGGACTGAGAGGCACAAAATACTGTTAATCAGAGGTATCATTTTGAGACTAGTGGAGCAGTTTCACAAACAGTTATCACACAATATAAAAGATACATCCTTGTTGTGAGAGCTGAAGGTGTTGTAAGGGTTTTTCTCTTTGAGTGTATCTCAGTTAAGGAGTAAAATGGTTCAGTCAAGGAAAAGTTGCACAAACACATGTTACAAACGAAACAATCAGTGGGTGAGATTTGTTTAACTGGTTCATTATCTTAATCTCGAGATTATGCTGAAGAGGATATATTGCTTTTTTGTTTCTATCCTCCTGGAGCCCATATCACCTCTCTGTCTCGTTTCTCCTGCTGCTTCTGCTCTTTTTCTTCTTGCTCTCTCCTCTGCTGTGCTTCCCATTCCTCCTTTATCATCCGCTACGAACACAAAAAGACACAAAGACAATTACAGTGACATTTTGCTGCAAATCACTTGTCATGTGAGCTCAAGTCCACTCATAAATAGGCACAGCAACCACTCCCAAATGAAGACAGTAATCCCCTGTCGGGCTGCAGTCGTTCACATTAATTTGGGAGTAACGTTTAACATCTGTCAGCTGCCAAAATTAACATTTCACCACAAAGTTACCTCTTTAATTCAAGCTGGTACAGCTATTGTGCCTGAACTTTGTTTATCCAGTTATTTATGTGTTTTAATTTCTGATGAAGATCTGAATCTTCTCAATGTGGAATTAAAATTTAAAAAAAGGCTCAGTAAATTTCTGACCTGCACTGCAGTTTTTAGAAAACACTACTCAAACAGAACAATGGATCTGTTGGGGATTCATTTCAGTTGCAAATTACCAAACATTATAACACCAAGTCATATATGTCTGTCCTGACTATGTAATAAACTCCTGAATCAGCTAACTGCTGTCTGTTAACTCACTTTGCTGTTATCGCATGAATAATCATTAGGTTTCTTGAATTGTACAAACTGCCTATGATGACTACAGGCAGCTTACCTCCTCCTCCTCTTTTCTTTTCCTTGCTGCTTCCTCCTTCTCCAGTTGCAGCCTGAATTCCTCCCGGGCAACCCGCTCTCTTTCCAGCCACTCTTCATGAAGCCGCTGCCTAAAATAAAAAAAAAACAAAACAAAAAAAAACAAAGGTCAAACACGTCCACGGGTTGTGAGGTCAAAAGTTCTGCACTGTGATCAGTGAATGTGCAGCTTCATTATGGACCTACCTTTCCTCTGCAGCAACATCATCCTCCTCACCGTCTTCATTTAATTCCTCTTCTTCTTCAGGAGTATGACTTCCTCCATTTTTTAAATCTGTAACAGAGTCAAAGTCTGGTTATCAATGCAGCTGGAACTAGAGAAATCACAGCAAGACCAGTACAGTTATCCTCATACCACGTTCTCTGGCTTGGGCGAGAGCTTGGCGTTTCCGTTTTCTCCTCTCTTTCCTCAGAGCAGCCCTGCGTTGCTTCTGACTTAAATGAAAAAGATTAAAAACAATAAACAGAGGAGTAAAAAACAGAGGGGTCTAAGCCATGGCACCCTGGGGTTTGCAGGCTCTTACAGGAGAGTGAAACTAAAGCAGAAAAAGCTAGTGTTCACAGCAGACATTGTGGCCTGTCAAGCACAGAATGACCACTGAGCTCTTCTTATTACTGGTCCTTCCATCCTTGAAGACCAACTTCATTTTGCTGCAATTCACTTTATTAATTCACCCTGTGCCCGACACTAAAAGGTCACACTAGCTACTAAGGAAAAGGTCAGGCCTTCAACTTGATTTCTTTTGTACCACCGGATTCATGCAAAGTGGCTCTAAACATGATCCAAATGTTTTTTCTGCAGCCTCAACAAAATGTAAACGGCAAATTTGTAAGACTGCTGCGCTCATTTAACAACACTGTATAGGCATGCAGACGCCACTGTTGCCTGCCTGTCTCAAAATTATTAGTTATTATTATAAACAAAATAATAAATATAATATTATAAACAAAATTATATAATAATTAATAATTATTAGATCAATAACTTAGTTCAAAAGACCTACAGAGAAACACAAACCTTAGCACCGGAGCAGAAATCACTGGAGGAGTCGATGCTGCCATTACAGCTAACGGTAGCTAGCTTCTTTTACTAACGTTAGTACGCCAGTGTAATTTTGCCTGAGTTTGTTCTCGTCAGTATGTAATTGAGAACATTAGGCAATGTTTTCACTGAGATATTTCCCAGGTGGATTTGGTTTGTCAGGTTAGAGGTAAAACAAACAAAAAAAAAAATGTTTGCTATAAATACTGCGCTATGAGCTACATGCGGAGTTGTTTTCTTCATGACAGGAAGAGGTGAAGTACTTCCGGTTTAAACCTATGAACTTTGTTGTTTTACGGCTTAAATTAATTAAATATTTAAATTGTTAATTTCCACATCGGTGAGATTAAATGTCTGTTCATGAAATCAGTGTGCAGTACAGTGTGCAAGAAAAAAAATGAAAAAAGTCTTCTAAGGTGAAAATAAACAAAATTTCAAACATAGTCTGTGTACTACCCAATTATTTCTTTTTTTTTTTTTAACTAGTGAAGCATACAAACAAGTTCATTAACTGTGATGAGAGATAATTTGCTTAGAGCAGCCGAATAAAGAAATCACAACATGCAAACCAAAAATAATAACAGAGCATATAGCACACAAGAGGAACACAAAGACAACACGGAGCTGTTTACAGAATAAAAAGCACATGAATAAAATCGATAAATATGGTTGAAGTAAAGTAGCAGAGCAATGGTAATAAATTATTTAGATTTTTTTTTTATTTCCATAAAATCAGCAGAAGCATTTAGAAAAACACACTGAGATATTAAAAAAGTTGAAAGGTTTTCATAGTTGTTTTAGTTATGAAAGGTAATATTGAACAAGATATTATGACGTATGTCCTTTGTTTGAATGTGACATATTTGGGATCTGAGTGATGGGGCCATGTGAGAGAGGAAGTGAGTGGGATCAGGGTTGAGGTTGATATGAGTTTTCCTAAGCTTGAGTGGTCTGTTGACGGATTGAGTCAGTGATTTATGGATCATTTTGTTCTCTCTCCTTCCATTTGAGTAATATGGTTTTCTTCGTCACAGTTAATGCTGTTAAGATGAAAGCTTTTGGACTGTATGTGAGGAGTAGAGATTGCCTAAAAGAGAGATGGTGGGGGGGGAAAGCAGGTGCTGACTTGAAGATCTCAGATAGTTTGACCTCTCACCAAAACTGCCAACTGGTGTCCAGAGCCAGAATAGAATCAGGTGTTTGTTGCAGTATTTAACATTTCCTTCTTTTAAAGAACATAATCAGTGAAGTAATTACACCTAAAGCGAAACTTACTGACAATGTATATTATAGATATGCTAAAATGTTCTGAAACTAGAGTGTAAAGTGTTTCTAAATGTTGCGCAGTTTGAATAAAGTTTGTTTAGGTAACAGTTGTGAAATGCACAGACACTTTCCTTTATTTGCCAACACATTGCCAAGAAGGCACTGCACAGAAATCTCAGTGACAAACAAGAAGGTGGTTTTTGTACCAAAAAGAAATTTATCAAAAGTATAACAGGAATTTTCAAGTCATTTGAATCCCACACACAAGTCTAAAGCACTACTGTCTGTACTGTAACACTGTGTGTGCCTTTTTTTCTGCTTTACACACAAAACATTTAAAAAAAAAAGGCAACAGAACAGAAATGGTAGACACAAATTCTGTTTTTGTCAATTTCTAGTACCCCCATTTAGCTCTTCTTAAGGTTACAGGTGGCAGCTTCCTCTCTAAAACAGCAACTGCTAATAACTGCAAACAGAGCAGGACTTTATTTAGGCATCCTTAGCATCTGTGGCACTCTCTCTGTCCCCCCTGACACTCTGTCATTCATTTTTCTTCTCTGGCGTTGCCCTGAGGAAGAAGGCAGGCCGTGTGCAGCAGCGGTAGCACAGAGCCTGAGGCACCAGAGTGTACAGCACATTGACCAGCAAGAAGACAGGCTGGCTGTCAGCAGGCACTCTGTATGAAAATGGCGTCCGTGTGTGAAGAGATGCACCAATATGAGAGAACTGAGCCTGTGAAATGGAGCAGAGAGGGGTAATAACTATAAGCTTTACAGTTGGTATATTCACCGAGGGGAACATTCTCATATATATTATATAAAAAAAAAAGTATTGGGCCACCTAAACATTACACCTACAGGAGCTTTTCTGACATCCTATTCTAAATCCATAGGCATTAATATGGAGTTATAACAGCTTCCACTCTTCTGTGAAGACTTTCTACAAGATTTTGGAGTGTGTCTGTAAGAATTTTTGCCCATTCATCCAGAAGACCATTTGTGAGGTCAGACACTTATGTTGGATGAGAGGGGCCAGACTCACAATCTCCATTCTAGTTTATCCCAAAGGTGTTCGATGGGGTTGAGGTCAGGGCTCTGTCAAGTCATGTTCTTCTACACCCAACTCATCCAACCATGCCTTTATGGACCTTGCTTTGTACACTGGGGCACAGTCATGCTGAAACAGAAAAGGGCCATCCCCAAACTGTTTCCACAAAGTCGGAAGCATAGAGTTGTCAAAAATCTCTTGGTAAGATGAAGCATCAAGATTTCCCCTCACTGGAACTAAGAGGTCCAGGCCAACCCCAGAAAAACAACCCCATAGCTCCACCAAACTTTACAGCTGGCACAATGCAGTCAGGCAGGTAACATTCTCCTGGCATTCACAAAACCCAGACTCATTCATCAGATTGCCAGATAGAGAGGCTCCACTCATCACTCCACAGAACATGTTTCCACTGCTCCAGAGTCCAGTGACAGTGTACTTAACAATGCCATCTGACACGCTTCCATGCAGCTGTTTGGCCATAGAAACCCATGCCATGAAGCTCCCGGCACACCGTTTTTGTGCTGATGTTAATGTCAGAGGTGGTTTGGAACTCTGCAGTTATTGAGTCAGCAGAGTATTGGTGACTTTTATGCACTATGCACCTCAGCACTCAGTGAGGGTCACTGAGTGCTGTGAGCCATGCAGTCTGCTCACCCGGCAGACTGCATGGCTGGGAGTTTGATTTTATACAGCTGTGGTGTTTCATCTAGTCCAATTACTGAATGAAACACTTGAATTCAGTGATTAAGAGGTGTGGCCCAATACATTTGTCCATACAGTGTATCTTGCTCATAAACATTTCTCACATTTTTAACAATATGAGCTCATAATGTAAAAAATCCATCTTGATGGAATCAGTTAAATTTTCTTTTTGTATTTTTAGTAACTGAACTACTGGAATTTCCTAGAACAATACTGTTTTATAAGAAACAATATACTCTTAGATGTCATTACACTTTTTTAGTCTTACTTTAGTACAGCTTTTTTTGTTTTTCCTGTTAGAATTAACTTAAATATAAAGAAATTGTTTCCCACAATTATTGTTTCCCTTATTTTAAATGTATCATATCCCATGGAAGCTCACCATTCTGGTCCAATGAGCTCATTTGCGGAGATTACTGTCTTATTATTGTGTATTATTGTCTTAAACATCAGTTCAGTGCCATACATCTAAAAGGAAATCCTTTGACACTAAACCACATATGCTTGCTGGAAACAATAATCTATCTACATATATCTACAAGAGTTTATACAGATAAATAATTTGAAGCAGACAAAATGTAGTCTGGTAACAACTGTTTTAGAGTGAATTATTCCTTTACTGGACTGATGATGCCTGGATTCTGGCACTACCACTCATCCTTATGTAATGTTCAATCTAATAGACTTCTGTGAGTTACCTTTTCATAGAAAGTTGCTGACACATGACATGTTTCATAGCAACCAAGGCTGCCAGAGGATCAGCCTTCCTATTTATAGCCTGGCTGAACAGCTGACATTTAAGTGAATACCACCAATACCACCATTCCACTTGGTCTGAAGTCAGCTTCTGCCCTTATCCTGTGATGAGTGACGCGCCAACCTGCAGCTCTAACACAATAGCTGCATTGTGTGGTGCAGATGTTATCAGCCTGATAGATGCTCCCACAACCCTTCACTTTCCACCATTAGATGTAAATAGAGCCACTGGTATCTGTCATCACTGAAAAGTGAACTAAACAAAGACCAATTTGCAACCACTACAGAGGAGAAAGTTTACAGAATTGGTCAGATGCCCACTCTCAGTCTCAGTATAGCACTGTGTAATCTACCTAGAACTATGATGTCATGTGGGAAAGCAAAAGATTGTGCACAACTCTTTCACATGACCTTTGACTTTAAAACCTGGCAACTCTTTCACTTAAGAGGGTTAGACATTGATGCTTCTGTGAAAATTACAGACATCACTTATAGATTTGGTTTCCTAAATTGAATGTCCAGATATTTACTATACCATACCATACCAATTTATTTATAAAGCACATTTTAAAACAGCAGCAGGCCTAACCAAAGTGCTGTACAATACAAAACAGAAAAAAAAAAAAATACAGTCCAGATATTTAAAGAAGTTAGAGATGTTAAGTGTCTCAAAGTCTTTCAAAGTCTGTAGGTTTTAAAGACCCTACATACCTGGGGCACCACTTCACATATTGTTCCTGTCTACAATGACCAGCAGTACCTGTGCCAGTGCTCCAGAGTGTACAAAAGTCAGGTCTTGCATCCACTCACATCCTGGGACCAACAGCCCGTAGAGAGTAATGATGTAGTAGGGCCCAGAATACAGCATGCTCACCAGCATCTGACAAACAATGACACAGTTTACTGCTTCAGATATGTGGTGTATTATTACAGAGTTAGGGTGAGCATTCGGTGCGTTTAATGTCACTAAGTCACCTGTACTTTAGGGTAGGCTGAAGGGTCTTTGAGGTATGGCTCATACTGTTGTGTGTAGTCTTGACACCATTTGCTGGAACAGTCCAGAACAACCTCAAACACAAACAGTGTAATATATGAGAGACACTCTTAATTAAGAAATTATTCTATAGCTGTATACACAGTGGGCAAGCTGATCATGTTGGGGTTTCTTACCAGGCCTCTGAACACACAGAAAGCCAATGCTGGGATGAGGTAGATGATGAACATCAAATCCAGAGGTCTGCGGAGCAAGCCTGTCCTCTGAGCCTCCTCGATGTCCTGACAAAGCAACGGCAGCAGTAACATTTAGAGATCCAAATTATGCAACTGTTTTATGTTTGTGACAAAAAGTGTTGCAGCATATTTTATGGCCAGTGTGCACATAAGATGCTTTCATCCTTATCACATATTTCTGCCAGGTATATAAGGTAGATCTCAACTGTGCTTCACATCTCCTCTCAGCTACATTGTTTTACAGAGAAAGGCAATTGTATATCTAAGCCAAATCTATTAAAATCTCATTTCAGAATGTTATCAATAAACAGGCATTTGTATAAACCAAAATTATGTTTAAATCTATTCACTATTATAGACATATATGCATATTTATAACATACTACACTGTAAATGTTGTGGACATAACCACATAACAAAGCTTTGTAGCTCAACTACAAGCATGAGGATACATTTTCCCATGATTTTATGTCTTTATCTCTCTGTTCCTTATGTAAAGCAGCTTGCTGGCTCACCATGCCGAACACAAATTTCAGCCCAAGGATGATAAACTTTACTTTTCTTTACTTAAGCAAAACTCAGTAATAAGATACTGTACTTTGCAGAGAAAGGCTCTTCCTGTTTGAAAAATATAATAAGCTGTTGATTGATTTATACATGTTGTACTGTTCAGAAATGTAATATGAGTATATATTTATACGCATTTTCAAATATTCTCTTTTTATTTTTGTATTTCATGTAGTGTTGCTGTAGTGCTAATTATTCATTATTCATCAAAATCATCTCACAGACACCTGATGGGTTGGACTAAGAGTCTAAAAGTAGGCATTTTCTCGCAGTCAGCTTTGATAATGAATACTCCAGAGTCTTACTGTTGACCTGACATCCCGTGTAGAAGGCTGACTAAAGATGCGGAAGCAAGCCCACACAGACACTGAAATATACAACATATGGAGGATGAAGAGAGGACCAACATGGGTCCCATACTTCCCTGGGAAGAGACAGAAAAACACATTAAATCAGTGTGGGAACCGAGGCAAAAAATGCTCTCTTTTCAGTTCCAGTAAACAAACAAGAAATAAAGGTTTGTGCTGGGGGGTGACATGGGCCAACCTACAGAAGCCATCTAAAAGCTTCCCATTATTTTTAGTGTACTTACCCACAGCATTCCCAAGAATGTAGACCATGGCACGCATGAGAAAAGATCCCACCCAGTAGAGTCCAATTGCTCGGTAACTGTCCCTGTGCAAACCACATAACAAAGCCAAATGAACACATTATACTTCCAAAGAATTACTTATATAAATACATTATCAAACTTATCTTATCAAATAGTATAATATGGATGTCAAATCAAATATTTTCTGTATTTAGTGATACAATACAGCTCTTACCCCCAAGTAATTGCAGCAATCATGAGCAGATACATGAGATAGTGTACGCAGCCATCCCAGTAGGAGATCATGTGCCCATGTGCTGTATTAATATGTGGATCTGCCTGAAACACAGTGTAGATTTATCAGTAAAACTGTGAGGGAACAAAAATATTCATAAATTGGACACAACAGAGCAACACTTGCCTCTCTGAGGTAAAATGTCACAAATCCGTCAATGATGTTGTCTTGCTCCAGCCCAATGATCAGATTCACCACACTGAGGAACGCATACACTGCATAAACTGCACAGATGCATATTTATTAATTTGAAATTACAACAAACACTAATTACAAATTTCTCTTTTAGAAGGACACCATGCAACCATAAAGTGCTGCTATAAAAAAAAAAATCACTTTGGTCAAAACAAGAAACATGCATTTGAGAAATCATACCATAGAAAAGAGGATCTACTGGAGCCTTCTTTTTAAGCATAAAACGGGCTGAAATGGCCAGAATAAGAACTGTTGTGCACCCAGCGAAGAAGAAAGCTTCAGCACTACATGAAATGAAAAATTAATAGCTTTCAAAACATCTGATAGATAATTCTCAAATGATTGTAGTTACTCCTCGCTGGTGGTGGAAGTCCGACGTCCAGCAATTACAAGATATGAACCAGTTCCCACGTACCTGTTGTTGTAAATGAGAGAATTGAATAAATAGCAGATGGGGATAGACATCAAGGAGAACATGAACACCCCCGTTCCTGCAGACGCGCTCATTGCGGACCGAGTTTGAGCGATTTATTCCTGTCCGAGAACTGAGAATTTAAAACGAATCAGCAGCAACTATTGTCATGTTTAGTCAGCGAGTCATATTTCAAGGAATGGGAGGAAAGTCAGTGTGTGCCTGAAAAACTTCCAGTTCTGCTCGAGCATGTATGCTCAGTCTTGTCTGGTCGGTCTCTCTGTCTACTACCTACACACGCACCATGGCACAAACGCACAGTTGCACGGGCACTCAAACAGGCCTAAGGTTTAAAATGGTGGGGGCCAAACTTAATTGTTTAGGGGCGGGTCCTCACCTGGAAAAGAAAAAGTCATTTCAAAACAAGTCTCCTGCAGTTTTACACCACCTAATGCCTTAATCAACAATTCGCAGGCCTTTTCTGGCATACTACACCCTGTAGGAGCCGAAAAAAGTTCACTCCCATCACATCAGAAATAAAGGTGAGCACACAAGCATTAGCAAAAATGGTTCATTCTCCCGATATAAATCATATTATATTCATTCAACCACTAAGCTGCAGGGAATAATAAAATGACAACTAATCACTGATCAAATATAACCATGTCGTTGCCGTTTTGGATGATAGTACGTGAAAAAGACAAAAAGTCGCCCTAAATAAATAATGGGGATGCATTTGCTCCATATGCTCAATCGTGTTTAGCAGAAATATAACTTGTTTATTTTCTGTTATCGTCTCTAAATATCCATCCAGGTCTGTTTATGTTATTTTAACAAAGAGCAGACACTGACATCCAGCGGTCGACTGGAAGATTTCAAGCAGGGAGGAGGAAATTTATGAAGTCCAATATGAGACTAAAAAAATCTGGATAATTAAACACAGGTAATATTTACGCAAATAAATGGATTCCACAGATTAATATGTCATGTTAATAAATTTGTATATGTAGATGCATAGTTCACTGATCTATAACTGAATAAAAAAAAAGAATATAGGATGCAAAAGAAAGGATTTACTTACTAATTAGTTATGTAACCACTTGCCAGTATCAGATATATCTTTAACTATTTGAAGAAACGTATTTTTAAAAGGACTTGTAAAAACATTTCCAAAAATACATAAATAAATAAAAATGTAATGACACCCACCCATATATAAATGCTGCTTTTATTTTACATTTTATTATTTTAATTTTGATCACTTTTAATCTATTTTAGGTATTTAGTGCTTTTATTATTCCTAATATGGTTATATAGATAAAATTAATGTATGTTAAGACACAAACACTCTCAGTTTGTTGCACTGTTATATTTGTTTGTTCCATCTTGAGTTGCACAATAAAGTTTAAAGGGAAAAAAAAGGTGTTTTGAAGGAAGTGCGCTCGCGTCACTTCTGGACAGCTAGCAGGTAGCTAAACCTGTGTGATGGCGTCCGCTGCGATGGATACTACGTAAATAAATAACAACACGTACGTTACGGTGGCTGCGTGTTTGCGTGTCAATAACGAGGCCGTCTTTGTAGTAGATTAAAAAAAAAAAAAGTGTGCTGTTATGGCGACTGGGAGCAGCGGCGGTGGGTTGGCGTCAAACCATGACGGTCAGGAGGCAGCATCCAACTCGGCTCAGTGCGGAGCAGCAGCAGCGCTCTCCAACGTGCCGGCCTCCGGTTCAATTCCTTCCGGCTCCCCGCCTGTCCTCGGCCTTCACCGGGAGCCCATGTACAACTGGCAGGCGACGAAGAGCTCCCTGAAGGAGCGTTTCGCCTTCCTCTTCAACAACGAGCTGCTCAGCGACGTCAGGTTCATAGTGGGGAAAGGCAGACAGGCCCAAAGGATACCGGCCCATAAATTCGTCCTGGCCGCCGGCAGTGCCGTTTTTGATGCCATGTTTAACGGAGGGATGGCCACGACCTCGGCTGAAATAGAGCTGCCTGATGTGGAGCCGGCCGCCTTCCTCGCGCTGCTCAGGTAGGACAGGTGATCCCCCATGCCCTGCCTGCGTTCAAGCCCACCTGGCTAACAGGGGTTTTATTTTATTCATTTATTTTATATATTTATATATATATATATATATATATATATATATATTTTTTTTTTTTTTTTTTTTTGT